>CM040186.1:2628230-2935730 GCA_022606455.1 Callitettix versicolor
ATTTCTAATGTGTAAATAAATCTCTAGTCATTACAGCTACTCAGTGACACTATTGCTCCATTAATTTCTAATGTGTAAATAAATCTCTAGTCATTACAGCTACTCAGTGACACTATTCCTCTACTAAATTCTAATGTGTAAATAAATCTCTAGTCATTACAGCTACTCAGTGACACTATTGCTCCATTAATTTCTAATGTGTAAATAAATCTCTAGTCATTACAGCTACTCAGTGACACTATTCCTCTACTAAATTCTAATGTGTAAATAAATTTGTAGTCATTACCCTTTCTCTACTAATATGTAACATGTACATTACCCTATAATCATCACTGCTACCTATGATGTCTTACTGTACTAGAATCTAATATATAAATTTAATTTAGAAACATAACTGTTTCCTTCTGACATCATTCCTTTACTAAATCCTAGTGTACATAAACCTACAATTCTGATATGTAAATAATTAATCATAGCTACTTTATTTCACTATTCCTTTACTAGATTTAACATATCAAATAACTTGTAACTATCACTGTTATCCTACGACACTATTCCTTTTTCTAAATTCTTGTATATTAATAAATGTCTTATCATCACAGCTACCCTGTGTTGCCATGCTTTAATTTGTATATAACATGTAAATAAAGTTCTAATTATCTCTGCTATTCTGTAAGACCATTTTTCCCTATAACATATTACGATAAATAATTATATAACAATAAAAGCTTCTCTATTGACACCATTTCTATGCTAGACTGTAACATGTAAATTAAAAAAAAAAACCTATTTATGATAAAACAAAGGATAATCATATTAGGTTTGTAATTGTCAAAATTAATTTTGTTTTAATTTTATACCCGTGAGCCCGAGCGAAAGTTTTCACTATGAAAGTTTTAAATATTGGGTTGAGGACCGTAGTTGGAAGTAGGGAAATATGTTTAAAAAATAAATCGAAAAGAGATCAATAGATCTATGTTTAACAATAATTAAATGTTCAATGGAAGGAGAAATCACAAATATAGTTGTGTAAAAACGATGTCCAAAACATATGTTTGGTATTTGAAATGCTTGTCCCGGCTTGTACGAGCAGGAATAGAGGACTGTCAGTAGGTCCACATAACCTAAAAATTTAATGACTTTTAAGAAAATATTGAAACTGCTCTAAGCATGTTACACAAAAAAGTGGCATTTGTAATGGGATTATCTATTCATGTAAAATAAGTTAGCTTGTGTAGGATAAGTTAGCTTTGTAAAATATACAAAATATTATCTGATTTGTGATGAAGCGCATTTGCATTCAAGCTATTTTGCCTGACAGTTAAAAGTGTCTTTTATGTTAAAATTTTCCAAAAACAGTCGAGTTTTAGTGTAAAATTGTTATGCAATGTCAGAAACCGGTTAAACAATCTTTCTAAAGATACCTATTTAATGCCTGTATGAATAGTTTGTACTGAGAAAAAGGAATGTTGACTCAAGAAATAGTACGTATGATTTTTTTTTAAATGTGAAAATTGAGGTAGATTTAATGCAAAATGAAATGTTTAGATTACACATTACCCTGATGCCAACGTAAGAAGAGCTGATCATTGCCAATATTGGCACTAAAAATGGCTTTCACAATTTTGCCAACATCTTCTGCCACTAAGGCTATTATTCGCCAATACATGGCTGCTTTAACAGGTAAATCTTTTCACTTAAAATATATAAAATTTTTAATTAATTATATAACCTTAAATACAAATTTTTTTAAATGTAAATATTTTTATAATCTTTTTAATGAAACTTCTCTCTATAGTTAGATGTAGGGTTATAAATGAAACTTCTCTCTATAGTTAGATGTAGGGTTACAAATGAAACTTCTCTCTATAGTTATATGTAGAGTTATAAATGAAACTTCTCACTATAGTTAGATATAGGGTAAAAATGAAACCCCTACATAAAAAAGTTATTGATTTCAATCATCCTCAGTTAAGATAAACATCCATTTTGGTAAAGCATGTTCTTATTTAGCACAAGAACATTCTATTAATAAATTTAACATACATATTTTATTTTGAAAATAATAAATGTTTAGTACACTCATGTGAAGGTTTCTGGCATAACAATTTCAATCACAAGCCATTACAATACTTGTCCAGGCCCAAAATTAATATAAAGTATTTACTTTATGTATTACTATACCATTCATCAGATTGCCATGAAACTTTGGGACATTGTTGAGTACACTCCTGCAAAGGTTTCTGGCATAGTACTTTCAGCCACACACCATTATAATACTTGCCCACGCCCAAAATTAATATAAAGTATTTATTTTAAGCATTACTGTACATTTTATCCGATCACCATGAAACTTTAGAAAATTGTTGAGTACACTCCCGTGAAGATTTTTGCATAGTAGTTTCAGCCACATGCTATTACAATAACTGCTTAGGCCAAAATTAATATAAAGTATTTACTTTATGCATTATCATACCATTCTTCGATCACCATGAAACTTTGGACTGGAAGTAGTTGAAACCACTGAATAAATATTTAGTAGTTTATCTATGGAGCTGATTAAATACATTTTTTTTACTGTTCTGTGATCACAGTTAATTTTAGTTATAAAATAAAAAAAACCTAACAGTGGTCAATATTAAGTTCAGTTAGGAAATAGAAAAAAACCAAACCAGACAGAGGTCAAGATTTCATTTAGTAAGAAAGTCGAAAAACCAAACCAAACGGGGGTCAAGAAAATACTAAGCAAATTGAGTTATTTAAATTACACCAACCATTTCCAAAAAAGAAATGCCATGAATTTCCATATGTGTGATACTGAATTTTTCCATTTATTTGTTTATTATTATTACTATTTACTATTTACTTTTGGTCTATGTTAAGTATCATTATTGTTACCAAACTTGTTTCAAATAACAGTACTCAAACTTTAAATAACTTTAAAATTAGCCATTTTACAAAAAAATTACAATAATAGATAAAGATGACTGGATGAAAAATTAAAAATGTTGTTTCTTTTACATACAACTTTATTATTATTTTTTAAATGGGTAGTTTTAGAGTTATTTTAAATTCAAAACTCTGACAAGCTCCCATTCTTAAACAAGTTGGCTCACAGTAGTGAAACTGAATTAGAAACTAAAAACACAAACAAAAAAGAAAATATTTCCAACATTTACACAAAATTTGGTTTAAGCCTTTGTTTTAGGTTTTAAGAAATATTGTTTTGTAGAAAACACAGCCAGCAGATTGGCCAAGAACACATGCTGTATTGGTTTACATTTCAGTAAAATGTGATCAAATTTGAGTCATCTTTGAAAAAATCTGATTTTTGTTAAATTTAAGGATTTTTTTTAATTGTAAAAGAGCTTGAAAACTAAAACAAAAAAATCAAACTAAAAAATGGCCCTTTAAATATGACAAGACTATCAAAAATCACAAGTTATCTAAATAAAATAAGATAAATACATAACATGTCAAAATAATTAAAATATTTTTAAATAGTTCTTTTATCATTGTAAACTTTTATTTGGCAGTTTAGAGCGGGTCCTATATTCTGGTTCATTGCTTTCTCTCTGACATCCTCATGTAGGTAGTTGTTTTTTATAACTTTTAAAAGTTGTGATCATAGAAATTTTCTTATCACTATAAACATCACTGCTTTTCAATTAAGGTCTAGCACCAACAACTCCTCTATGCCTTTTATTTTAGAGCTTTTGTATTACTTATTTATGTAACACCACAGTTGCAATCTATAAGTACAAACAGGTTTAAATTAAAAGATCACAATTTTTTTTTAATTGTCTGTATTTAAGACAAAGTTAGAACCTTAAGTTTCTCTCTTCTACTTAATCACTAACAATGATTACAAACCAAATTAAAATAAACAAAATTCTTTAAAGCACTAACAAACAAAATAATATGAACAAAAAACAATGTAAATTAAAATTTTTTTTATCAAATTCTATGAAAAAAAACTTAAAATACATTTTTTTAAATGTAAAAAAGTTTAAACATAAAAATATAGTATAGCTATGAATTTAAAAAAAATATACAAAAAAATTGAGAATGAACATTAAAAAGAGAAAAATGTTAATAATGAATATATACAGTGGCTTCCAACTTGTCAGAACTTGAGGGTTCCATTAGAAACCTTAGGTATGATTAACAGAGGTTCCATTTCCAAGTAATTAGTTTAATTACTTAACACACTGTTTGATAATTGCATAAAAAAGTAAAATTAAAATTAAACAAAAACAAAAATAAAAATTTTAAAAATATGTTATACATAGAGTATATAATGAGTTTTGAAGAATAGCACTCAACAGTATACACTGAATATATTAATTAAATTAATGTATAATATATAATGAATTAATATATTTGGCAAGTGATGCTCTGCTCAAATATTAACATAGAGGAAGTACTTTTAAAGAGTGCAATGGGCAGTGTCACTGAAATTGTTTGGTTTTTATTCCGTTGAGATCAGATGTACAATACTGACATTGCATTTGTTCGTATTGACTTTGGCAGACATGGAATTCATTTGATCAAGTCAAAATCAATAGTTTCTGGCACTTCAAAACTATGGAACAGTGAACACAGCTGTCACTAATACTGTGCCTGCAAGGATGTACAGTGGACCATGCTCTTGTATGTCTTGGATCTGTACCACTTGTTAAAGGACAGGCATATGTTGCATTGAGTGGATTAAGAATAGAGGAACTCAATTGCTCTTAACTAACTGGCAAGACAACTTATGTTCCATAAGTTAGTTATATATTTAAAATTGGTAACTAAGAAGGAGCTGACATTCATTTGTTTTAATATTGAAATAAAATCTTATACAATATTTTTTTTCTTCTTTTATTTTTTAGAAAAATAACAATTAAATAAATTATTATATAAATACTTATTTAGCATGAAAAATGTGGTGTTAATTGAAATTGATTAAATACTATAATAATTCCTACTTTTATTTGTTCAAAAACCTGGACAAGTTTAATTTCCTATTTGAAACTAACTATGGTTTTTGTAACAGTTGAACTGCACTGACTGGAGAAAAGAGGATGGAAATGTTGACATTAAACACTATTCATTACCTAGAGACTTTTACAACCTTTTTCTTATTTCCTTAGACCTATTCAAATAACTGGTGATAAATGGTAAGTTCAATGGAATTATAGCAGGCAAGGGTGCTTGGCTTCCAGGACCTCCAGTAGAATGAGCTAGTCAATGAACTGCTAAAACTCATTGAGAGCACCAAGTAACTGAACTGGAATTCAATAAGCTTTCATCACAGATCTAGAGGCCACCAAACTCCATAACTTCAAAAATGTTAACTAATACATTCTAATGTAATAGATTAATTATGATAAAATAGTGCTTTTTAAGGGTTTTTTTCATTTTAGTCATGTTTTGAAATGATAATCATATTACATTATAAAATTTTAGAATTAAGGACATTGCATTGTAAATTGATAGATTGAAATCAAGAATTGTTTTGCCTTTTAGCAGTTAAAGAATTGTTTTGAAATTTATCTTTAACCCTTTGATGAGTAAAGATATCATATGACGTCTTTACAGCTAAAATCAGTGTGAGTAGCATATTAACATTAATACTGTCACAAAAGGAATAAAAACAATTTTGTAATCAATCAAAACTCATTACTATTTTATACATTTTACTATTATTGTAAAAATGTATAAAAATGAAAAATAATTTCTTTTAGTATATTTATTTTGTGTGAAAAACCTCAAAACATAGATATAGGCTATACACACAATGCAACACTACACTGTGATCATTCAAAGAAGCAGCATGTAAATATAAAAATAACGATGACGTCCATAATCATTAATTTTATATATGTGATGGCCTTACTGAAAGGGTTATATCTTAAGTTTATTAAAAAATAAGATTTTGTATTTATATAAAATTAACACTTTCTGTTGCAGCCACCATCGGTTTAATGGTAGTTGGAGAATCATTTGGCTGGCCATCACCAACTCTGCCAAAACTTACAGGACCTGATGCACCATTCACCATCAACCATACACAGATATCATGGATGGTTTCACTTCTTTATCTTGGCAATATGATAAGCCCAATCCCTACTGGTTACTTAATGGATACGTTTGGCAGAAAGCGATCCCTTCTATACATTAATGTATTTTCAGTCACTTCCTGGATATTAATACTAATCGCTAAATCACCAGTGATGTTGTATGTTGCAAGATTCTTAGCAGGTATTTGGATAGGCAGTGTCACTACAGTTGTACCTTTATATATCGGTGAGATTGCACAACCTAATATAAGAGGCGCTTTAGCAAATTTTGTTTCAATGATGACCTATTTTGGAGATCTTTTTGTTTATATTATTGGACCCTATGTTTCATACTCTGCATTAGCAATTATCGCAGGATTGATTCCAGTTTTATTTGGTATTACTTTTTCAATGATGCCAGAATCTCCATACTTTTATGTAATGCACAAGCAAACAGATGAGGCAAGAAAGTCACTATCGTGGCTTAGAGGAGATAAAAATAAAGATGAATTAGAATCCGAACTGATCCAAATTGATAAAACAGTGACAAAACAAATGGAAAATAAAGGAAGAATTCAAGATGTTTTTGCTACTAGAGGTAGTCGTAAAGCATTTTTAATTGTCGAGATGTTATCGATATTTTTAAAATTTTCTGGAACGGGAGTTATAATGGCTTTTGCTTCAACAACTTTACCAAAAAATGCTTTCAAATCTTTAGGACCAAATGAATGTGTTATATTCTTAGGTTTAACTTGGGTTGTATCTGCCATTGTATCCTCTATGCTAGTTGATAAATTAGGCAGAAAGGTTTTACTAACTGTGTCCTCTGCTGGATGTGGGATTGCGATGTTTGTAGCTGGTTTGTGGTTTTATTTGGATCAAGAAACAGATACTGATGTCAGCAATATAAACTGGGTTCCATTTACAACATTCATATTGCATGGAGTTTTATATTCCTTAGGACTTGGACCAATAGGAATGGGGATAAAAGGTGAAATGTTTACGGCAAATATAAAAGCACTTACTTCAGCCATAACTTCCATAGTTTTAGCTATGTCATCAATGGTATTAAACAAAGTTTATTTATTTTTGGCAGACACTGTTGGAATGTACATCAATTATTGGATATTTTCTATCAGCTGTTTTATTTCAGCCTTCTTTACTATTTTTGTTGTTATTGAAACTAAAGGGAAATCATTGCAACAAATTCTGGAAGAATTAAATGAGAAAAAACCTAAAAACCAGAAAAAACAGATTGATGATATCGATTTATAGTTGTATTATTAAAATTACTTTAGCGTAGAAGTCTTATTAATTTCTTCATAGTATAATATGTATTGTGTATATGTATATTTTTTATTGAAAAAATTGTATGTTTTCAATGCTCCAAATTTATAACTTTATTTATGTAAAGAACGTAAATAAAATGAATGCTTGGTTGCAGAGTGTTGATCTCATAATAAAATACTAACAAATACTGAACTGTAAGTAAAAGTTTATCCACTATTCCTTACGAAATCTCTATATGACCTAAACTAACTAAATTTAGGTTTATATTAATGCATCATTTAAACTGCCCCAAATTTCCTAAGAAACCATTATTAGGTAAGGTACCAACCACAAACATCATTAGGGTAGAGAATACAAACCCCTAAATGATTTGAACATAAAATAACAGTAATAAGAGTAATTATTTATATTACCCTATTTGTGAACTTTAAATTCAAAACTCTAATAAACTGTTGGAAACATTATTTTTTTATAAACACCAGTGTTAATGAAATTTTTAACAAAAAAAGTTAAGTTAGCGAATACTTATGTTTCACCCAATGTAACTGACTTATTATAAGTATTATAACTTGTTAATTACAAGTAACTAATTACTTATATGTAATAAGTACTTACAAGTTAAGTAATAATACTTAACTTTTATATTAACTTTGTAGATCAGTAACATATCAGTACTAACAGTTCAAACTAACATAGTTATAACATGTAAGCTTTTTCAGTAATGTGGCACTCTTGACACAGATTGTTTAGTTTATCACGATTTTATTAGGGTTGTGATTTTAAAGATATAATACACAATGGTTCCAGATTTTATTAGGGTCGTGATTTTAAAGATATAATACACAATGGTTCCAGATTTTATTAGGGTTGTGATTTTAAAGATATAATACACAATGGTTCCAGATTTTATTAGGGTTGTGATTTTAAAGATATAATACACAATGGTTCCAGATTTTATTAGGGTTGTGATTTTAAAGATATAATACACAATGGTTCCAGATTTTATTAGGGTCGTGATTTTAAAGATATAATACACAATGGTTCCAGATTTTATTAGGGTCGTGATTTTAAAGATATAATACACAATGGTTCCAGATTTTATTAGGGTTGTGATTTTAAAGATATAATACACAATGGTTCCAGATTTTATTAGGGTTGTGATTTTAAAGATATAATACACAATGGTTCCAGATTTTATTAGGGTTGTGATTTTAAAGATATAATACACAATGGTTCCAGAGTAGGAATTATTTAAAACGATAATTTAAAACATAAACTACGTGCCTAGAACCTGTGTATAGGCCCAACATGTGTATAGGCCTATACTAAAAACTAATTTTTAGAATGTTTAGAAAAAAAATGTAAGATAAATATGTTTTCTCCTTCAAAAAGTTTGCAAAAAATAGTACAGTATACCTATTCGTTGTAAAAACAAGTTACACGTTCATAACCCCCAACTTCAGAAACTAACCAACTTTTAATGTTTTGTAATAGTATTTTCATTATATAAGCTGTACGTAATCTTTCACTATTAATTTCTTATATATATAGTTATTGCCTGGTTCACTTTTAACTTTTTTCAAGTTTTTTTAAAAAATTTCATGTTTTTCAACAACTAAAGTTTAGTTTTGAACATTTTGACATTAGATCACTTCACTAGACTATAGCATTTCCATCATGCCAATTTGTTTTTACTTTTATTTACGCCCATCCTCCTAAAAACACTGTAAGCAAAGAAATTAAAATTTGCCTTGTAAGAATACCTTTTTAATAAATCAGAATTAGACTTGCCTTACCTTTTCATCTTGACTCGCTTAAAATTGATCAATGACTGACAGTATTTTAGCCAATAATAAATCAATCATGTTCAATCACATCATCTTCTAAACTAGAACCATTTCTAGATTCTGAAGGATTATTACACATTGCGGTAAACTGCAAAATTCGAACCTCCATTGTGAGTCAAAACATGTGATTCTGCTACAAAAATCACACCATATAACTAAGTTGTTACTTAATTATTACTATCTTAAACATTTACATGGCGGTTTACAACTTCGACAGACAATGTTATCTAATAAATATTGTACATCATCCACACGCTCTGCAATACGTTCTATGGTACACAGGTGCACAGTATGCTTCTGATCTAAACCCAGACAAAACATTCCTTTAGAGGGCAACTTGCCAACCATTTGGTTAACATTTTCCAGATCTTTTTTGAGGTCTGGTATGGATTTTGCAGGTCCATTTTACACCAAAATACATTCTGTATAATTAGCCAAAGTAGTAAAAGTGTCACTTTGTGGATTTATTTCAAATAGATTAATAGATTAAGGACTGTGCTCTGATTTATATTTTGATTGTGGGTATAACTTCACAGGTGCTCCCAGTAAAATAAATATGATTTAAAAAATTGATCAAAAGTGATCCCATGGAATCCATTTCTAATTTTGACACTGAAAATCAAATAACTTTTATTTTCTACCTCCAACAGCCCTCCTCAAGAACATTGAGAGGCAGTTTTGAGCACAAAAATGCATTCAACTAAAACAAACGGTGATCAAATCCTTGAGCTGATGGACATCATCACACTGATGACTAAACTTAGTCATGTTTAATTCTAGACCATTAACTGCTTTATCGACTGATCCATCTAATCTGTCTGTACTAACTCTTGAGCCACTTCCTGATTGGTCAGAAACTTGTTGACCTTCTGGAAGATGACTTAACACATGTACCTTTAAATCGGCTGAAACACTGGTAACACATTTAGCACTTTACACAAACCATTTGGAAACGCTCGAATTTAGAATACCTCCACATTCTGCAATAGTGAGTAAAATGGAATAATCAAGACAGTTTGAAGACAGGGTACTTAAAACTAATCAATGATCCGCTCTCAAAGCCTCTGATATGGCCTTTAGGTCGCAGAATTTCTACAAATCCTGGAAACGATGAATTCATGGTAGTAACTTTGCAAATGAAAAGCGGTATGTTGTCCCGACCTGTTTGTTGCCTCTGGTTGAAGTGGTTTATTGGTTTCCAGATTAACTTTATATCTTCTTCAATATCTACCCATTTTGCCTCCACAGTGCCTCTTCACTTGATCCTACAGCATCATCCTGACCCATTCTTACTTCTTAATAATTACTTTCTGTTCAAACTGTCTCAAATGCACCACTCCACTTTCTTTCTAAAAAAATAATAAATTAAAAACTAAGTTCCAGCCAAATGGAAACTTTATTAAAAAAACAAACGCTGAAGGCTATACATGAATGGACCATTTGGCTCACTCTTCCAACTAGCTCAGCAAGTGATCACAGTGTTTTAACAGTGCATAGTTAATAAACTGCACATTTTAGCCATATAATTTTTTTTCTGAAACATTTGGAAACAGCCCCTCTCAGCTCCACTGCAGAGACTAGAGATCTACATTCAGTTCGGTACTGTCTTAAAACTTAAACACTTTTACTTTTTTCTGGTCTATACAAGTAACAATATTGGAGTGATAGAATAAAAAATCTCAAGTTTTAGTAGGCAGTGAACCTCTTGTATGCATTTAATTGTCACAACTGTACAGTTTGCATGGCAGCCTAGACGTCTTACCAAATAAGTCTACTAAGGTATAGCTACTTGATTGTAAAATAAATAGTATCTGTATCTTACAAATTGATCCTCTGGAAAAAAATTTAATTTAACATTTGAAGTGGTATAATACGCCTTTTGTTTTGAAACAATTATTACAAAATAGCTTCACCTCAGTTGTTTACTTCTTGTTGTCAAAATACACAATACATCTACATCACACAAGCGCGCACACACACACACAACGAACTCTACGACCCGAGAAGGATTATTCGTCTTTTGAAGACGAATAACCACTCCTGCAAATAAGTGTGGATAAGCTGGTATTATTAATACTTTGGTTTTATGTACGGTTGTCCGCAACAACCATACCAGAAGGGTAATTGATAGTCGACGCAGCAGGCAACAGTTGTCGAGGAACGATAGGCATTGCCGGGAGTTTGAAATGTTACACTTTATACTACTCTGGAACTCTTTCTGATAGCGGTACCATAAAAATACCGTTACAATACACGCACGTACGTGTGCAACCACACGCATGCACGTGCACAACCACACGCACGCACGTGCGCAACCGCACACACACAGGGAAAAAATGGAAAGAATTACAGGACGAGTTTTACCAGTGAAAATAATGAAAAAAGTATGTGTAAACGTGGGTCTGGAGACACTTCCAGTCAGTTATAAGTTTACACAAGTGTACTTTTTTTTAATTACAGTATTATACTTTTATATGACAGCCTTACTCTACTTTTCAACAAAATTTAACCTGTTTTTTTAAATATAGGAACATTAGACTGGAACTGTACAGAGGGTGATCCAGTTGTTCACACTAAAAGAAATGCATTGAGATCATGAATTCGATAAACCAATTGTGTTCATGCATTGTCATTAAATAAAACAATTCTCTTACTAAAGAAGCATGCCTTGCACAGCGCGGTTTAGTAATACTCTCACCACGAGGCAAATCCTCTTCCTATCCCAAAACACTGTACACAATTTTCCAACTTGAAATTGTTTGCTTGAACTTTCATTTCTTGAGTTATGTTGATAGCCACCAACATAACCATGGACAGTTGCTTCGATTCCAGTGTAACATAAGCCAGTGTGTCAGCTTGCTCAAGGAAAGTCAACACACTGGCTAAACATTTGCTTTTGTGGACCTCAGTCAACATTGCTGCACAGCTTTTACTAATACGTTTGTGATGGACAAAATTCTAGATATTTAAAGTCGATCAATAGTTTCAATAAATTATTAAACTTAAATGATATTTTTTTTGTTTTTTTTTTGTTTAATGTTTGACTATTGTGCACACTTGGGCTACTGCAGACAATGCTATGATTTATAGCGTATGAAAATGCCAAGCCCTGGCCGGGAATCGAACCCGGGTCCAGTACGCTATCAACTAGGCCACCGAGGTGGCTTTAAACTTAAATTAATGCACAAATATAAACACTATCAAAACTAATAAATCTGTTGAAAACTTTATACAGATTATTGTACAAAAAAAAAAAGTTGCAAAAATTTAAAGCATGATTTTGATTTTGATTTTTATTTTTTAAATTTTACTAAACATAATTTATTCAGCACTTAAACATTAGTATATTATGTTAAACTCAAAACTGTAGTCATTACTTAAATTAACTATAAAAAATGTAAATTCTTTTACTTTATAAATAGATTTACAAAATTATTTACATAAACCACAAAATAATTTCAAAAATAAATGTTTAAAAAAAGAGCCCACGGGTTCTCCTGCTCATTCCTGATCGATCGTAGAGCGTGTTAAATTTGTTGACAAACTGGTTCATGTCATTGCAACCCTTAGTAATTGTTCCTAAATAAGTCATAAGGCCCACATCATTGCATTGCTGTAACAAAATTTACAAAAGTTAATTTTATAAAATTAAAAACAAAAATAATTATTAAAAACCTTCAATGTTTCTGCAAATTGAAATTGTACTATCAAGATTTCTTTTAAATGTATTGAACAAATCCACTATATGTCATTTGTTTAATCAATTTTAAGATATAGGAAGTGCGCATGATCTTAAGCGTACCTTCACGCTTGTTCAAATGTTTAAACTGACCTCAGTCTGCAGACTGAAACATTTCTTCGTTCTCCAACTAACCACTAACCAGATAGGGCTATTACAAAATTGTACATAAGACTACTAAAGTTTTCCATATCCATACCACATTAAATACAACATAAGCCCCAAGAAAATAAATGCAATATTGTCAGTGGTTTGGAAGTTTCATTTGAAATGACATATCTGTTCTAGACAACTTTTCTTTTAGTTATGAAGCTTGGTTCCATCTTAGTGGATATGTTAACAGTCAGGGCGCACGTGTTCCATGAAGGTGTGGTATAGTGCACAGCTATGCTACAACAAAACGGAGCAACTGCACACACAACAAACAGCACTATACAATTTCTTCATGACTTATTTGAAGACCGGATAATGTCTAGTGGTCTATGGTCTCCGAAGTTCATCCAAAATTTATTTATGGATTTTTTTAAAGATAATGATACTATCTATTGTGTATTCAAACAATTCATATAAACTTTTTGAACTTGAACAAAATATTACTGTGCGTGTGTGTGCGTGTGTGTGTGTGTGTGTGTGTGTGTGTGTGTGTGTGTGTGTGTGTGTGTACTTGCATGATGTACTTAGTGAGCTCCAGCGCTCTGAGCTCCAAATTCACTCAAAGCTTCATACCCCCGGAGCTTGGTTTGAAATAACATTGAAATCGTGATCAGGGTAGCCAACTTAGTACAAAACTAATAAAATATCATATTTTTTTTTCTGGAACCCAAATTGGCTAATAGAACTGTGTGGAAAAAGTTTATCCATTGTAGGTTTTTACACAATTATACACAGCTAACTAGTCTCATCAACCAAAGCAAGCTCCAATCCGTGTGTGACGTACAAGTAGTGTACGCATGCTCCAAGCTTCATTCTCGTCTTATTGGTAGTCACTTAAGAAACAGCGTTTTAATTCATTGGATGTTTCGGAATCACTTGACTGTAAATGATGCTATTACCAATGATAAAAATAGTTCTCATGAAATATTTGAATATTAATATTATAATTTTTCTATTTCCATTTAAATTAAGAAAGGTCTGTAAATAGACTAATAATAAATGTATAAATAATTAAGTACTAAATTGCTAGTAACTATAAGCTGGGTTAGGGGATAAGGTGATTCCTGTATTAACTAAATCCGAGTCTATTTTATGAGTTCTTGAGATTGAATGCATACACTACACGAAAACAATTTTCTTATTTCATATGTTAATACGTCCCATTTATAATATTTTGTTTTTTATAATTTTACCTTTTGAAATATGTTTACACAAAGGTCCTACTGTTTTTTTAGTATGATTTTACTTGTTTTATTTCATACTTGTGTTTTAAATAGTTTTTTATTAAACTGTCTGCTTAATTTAATGTTGTGTTTGTTATTTTTAAGGCAAAAACAAATATTGAAGTAATTTATTATGCAATATCATGTGATTAAAGAAATCAAATTTATACAGTATATATATAAAATTCAATCTAACTGAAAGTATAAGTTTAGTATATAATTTGAATATATAAGTGAATAATAAGTTAATTGTGTACAAACTGGCTATAGATTAATTACTAACTTTAGAAAAGTTCAATAAATTTACAATAATTACATAATTTTGTTCAATATCATATCGTATATTAATAAATATTAAGAGGCAGCTAGGAAAGTGAATATAATATGATCTTGGTGCATAGGCATATCTAGCATTTATAAAGGGGGTTGTACCACTACTGAAGGGTATGGAATACCCCCATTTAAGCTGGGGAGGTTCGGGGGGCTGCCTTTGGATTTTTTTAAACTTCTACGCTAAATGGCCTACTAAGGGTAACTTTTTTGTAAAACTTGAGTGATTAGTGAGAAATAAGGATGTTTTTAAATACTTGTGAGGCTATACATATTATAATATCATTAGTTACAGTAGTTCAACTTGACTAAAAAAAAGTAAATCTCGAAATGGACTAAAAGCACATGGATTCGTAATCGTCTTCCCGCAAAAAAATACTCTGCTCAGGTCTTGTACTGTGCGCTATAATTAATAATTAATTGACTTTTTTTCAATATTCTTTTCAGAGTACTTCTGAGCACTGTGTAAGGTGATCTTTCTTATATTTTAGAGGTGCAATAAAAACATTTTTTTTACTTAACTCTGAAGAGATCTACAGTTGGCCTAAATCCTATACTTTAAATCTATTTATCGGTTTATTTGTAGGGTAACGATAAAAGCTGTGAAATTTAAGATAGGAATAATTTCAATAAGATAATTGTACATGAAATTAACGATACAATTTTTTTGATAATTGTTAGTTAATAGTTATTAATGTTTGCAGCATAATTGGGACATAATTCAGACACCAAGAGCTTGCAGCAAGGAAGTATTATACAAATTGTTGGCACGTGTATGTCTCAAGATTTTTTGTCAGTCTTACAAAGCCTCTAGACATAAACACAAATATGGGAGTGCGGCTGGCACATTTTGTCTACCTAATATGTTTGAGCCCATCTACTGAGCTTACAAAGAAACTGAGTTATTGGCATTCTTAGTCATCGGTTTCTGAAAAAAGTAGCCATATTGTAAATATGTAACCATTAGTCACTAAAAATATACCCTATTTTAAAATACATTATTAGAATATACTGTTTTCCTTTCAATCTAGAATACAAGTTCAATGAATACGAGTACGGTTCCCGCTAAATTTAAATGCTCAATACTGCAACCATAGATTTGTTGTGATATGTTATCAACTACATGGAGTAAACATACATGCAAAGCACCGATAGTACAGAATTTTTTCGTGTGAAAAATAAGTGTTCTGTTCTACATCATTTCTTTTAGGTTATGGAAACTAAACAAATATTTAAATATCAGTTTGAAGATTTCAAAATAATATCAAAGCTATGAATACTACAGTTATAGTAAGTAGTAATTTTAAACACAAGGCCACAAATCATTTTACTAGTATTTCAATCTAATTTACAAACCAAATTTAATTAAAAGTATGATGAGTTAATGTTGGTCCATGACAAAAATAACTGTCTGGTCATACGTTAAAATTAGTTGTTTAAAACATACAACCTTCGTAAGTCATTAATGCTTTATAATTATTGTAGGTTACAAGTAATTACCCCATTTACTAGACTGTAAGTTACTTAAAAATCGCAAACCTAACACTTGTATAATTATTGTTAACACCCGGAAGTGTCCAAGTAAAACATTTACCAAATATTACTACGTTTGTTTAAATTTTATTATTCTTCAACAGAAAGAATGGCTTATTCATAAGAAATATTATCATTTTGTAAAAATATGGAATTAATTAAAAATTAATATGGGGAATCTGGAAACATTTGAATAAAAAAAAACCAATAAATTTAACCAAGGCCTATAAATTTAATTAACTGAGATAAGTCCAATATATATATATATATATATATATATATATATATATATATATATATATATATATATATATATATATATTACTACATTATATGTCTACTTATAAAAATTTAACAAATTATTTACCATTGTTTTGTAGGTAAATTATTTACTTATTGTCCCACCTAACACTAATACAGAAAGTCAAAGTACAATTATTTGAATTTTACTGGAGGTTTCAAGTGTTTTGTATATAGCTAAGAAATAATCACTTTATTTCTATCACCTAACTACTATAAAGATCTCCATATTTTATGTCTTTTCTCTATAAAAGACTCTGGCTAAGATCTCCAGTGAGTTCTTAACAACGTATAAAATGTAGAAGAGATCTTAAACCATATACATATATATATATATATATATATATATATATACACACACACGAGGTATGTCCAGAAAGTAAGTTCCGTTTGGTAATAAAATTAAATTGTGTACAGATACAGAAAAATTATTTATTGCACAAAATTCTACAACTACTTTTCCACATAACTGCCGAAATTTTGCAGGCATTTGTCATAGCGTGGTACAAGTTTTTGTATACCTTCTTCATAGAAGAACCAGTTGGAAACATTTTCTTTCAGCTCTTCGTCATTGTTGAAGTGTTGACTGCCAGGAAAGACTTGAGATGTAAGAACAAATGAAAGTCGCTAGGTGCGAGGTCAGGGCTGTATGGAGGATGGTCAAACACGTCCCAGCCAAATCCCTGTAGGAGGTTTTTCGTCACATTTGCAGTGTGTGGTTGTGCGTTGTTGTGAATAAAAACAACATCTTTTGACAGCAATCCTCGGCGCTTATTCTGTATTGCGCGGCGCAATTTCCTAAGTGTCTTGCAATAAACATCTGCTTTGATTGTTTGACCACGCTGTAAGAAATCAATGAGTAAGATGCCTTTCCAGTCCCAGAACACTGTGCACATCATTTTTCGAGGTGTCAAGATTTGTTTCGGCTTAACCTTTGCTGGGGATGAAGTGTGCCTCCATTCCATTGATTGCCGCTTACTTTCAGGGGTGTCATAAGAAACCCAAGTTTCATCTCCTGTGACTATCTGTGTCAGAAATTCTTCGCCGCCTTCATCATAACGGGTCAAAAACTGAAGTGCACTACCCATCCGGTTTGTTCTGTGTTGCTCAGTAAGAATATTTGGTACCCAACGTGAGCAAAGTTTCACGTGAGCAAAATTTCAGTTTTTCGGTAACAATTTCATGAATTAGTGATCGTGAGATTTGGGGAAATTCCATAGCGCGAGCACTAATTGTAAACTTGCGGTTTTCCTGGATCTTGTCATCAATAGCGTGAACCAGTTCTTCTGTAACCAAAGATGGATGCCCACTTCATTCTTCATCGTGCACTTCACTACATCCTTCATTGAACTGTCAGGCCCATCTTCTCATCATTGAATCACTCATCGCATTTTGTCCGTAAACTTCGCAAATTTGTCGATAAATTTCAATTGGTTTCACTTTCCTAGCATTCAGAAAACGAATCACAGATCTGATTTCACAAGCGGCGGGATTTTCAATCAACACCGACATTGTAAACAAGCACAACAAAGCGTACGTGGCTGACAGCTATCTCAAAATGGCGCACGTTTCTTCTCCTTGATACAGAGCATCTACCATGCATGTGCGGAACTACGATCGCAGCGCCGCGGCATAGAGAAATTGAAACGGAACTTACTTTCTGGACGTACCTCGTATTAAATATATATATTCAGCTGTTACTTTATAAACACAACAATAACATAATTTGTGAAATATTGTGCTCTTTGAGTCTATTCATGACAACTTTTCTTTAAAAATGAATTATTTAATTGAACCAAATAAAAAAATGCTATTGCTGTTGGACATAAATATGATGTAATGAGGTGTTTTCAAAGAACCTCTCGAAATAATTGTCCATACTAGGCATTATATCTACAAATTATGAGATCAGTGCACATTTAATGCGCTCACTTCTCAATTATCCACTTGTAATCTGCAAGAGCTCAATTATGAAAAAAGAATTGAAAATAAACTTACTGTAATATTTAAAATTTAGGATTTCCAAGGTCAAATTACTTTTTTCAAGATTTTGACAAAATTTACTTCAAAATTTTATTTTGAAAAATAACATTTTTTTGAAGTAATACTACTAGAAAAATTGGCCACCATTTTCAAACCGTTGACACAATATCACCAGTTCACAAATTTATCCAAGTTAATACAAAAAAAAAGTATATAAAAAAATTTATGAAAATCAAAATTCATTCCAGAGTTATCCTACTAGCTAACAAAAAATGGACTGACACTGGATTCACGATCACATGTCATATTGGCATAGAGAAAACTACAAAGAAAGATTTTAAACATACCATTGAAAATTTGTAAACAAGTAGATAATTATATAACAAAATTTAAGATATATGTCATATTCTATTCAAATTAAACGTTTACCTCAAAATACTTAAAATTGTTTCTAACCTTTAAATTATTTTTTAGAATTATAAAAAAAATCAAAATAGTTCAGAAATAACTTTAAAAAAACATTTTACTCTTTAATATTTTGTTAGTACAGTAGTAAAACTGTAACTGAAGATAGCTTCGTTTCAAAAAAATGTCAGTTGCCTCGCAATATGGTGACAATAAAACAAGAACAAACTCTTTTGAAATTGTTACCGTAATTTTATGTGAAACTAAGCTTGTAGGAAAGGTCTAGAAATTTTATTCAGTATTAGATAATAGCATATAACAGAAACCCAAATGGAGATGCAAAGTAACATTACAAAATCTCAGGTAGGCGTAAGATGTTAACAAGACATATGTTGGCACCATGTCATCATATTAGGCAAGTGAAGGTAAAGACATTTAAGTTTATTGGAAGCAATAATATAACCAAAAAGGAGATAAAAAAGTAGTGTGTCTGCGTAAATGCGGAACTCGGGATAGTGGTTGATTTGTGTGTGTGTGTGTGTGTGTGTGTGTGTGTGTGTGTGTGTGTGTGTGTGTGTGTGTGTGTGCGCGCGCGCGTGTGTGTGTAAGGGAGCTCACTACAGCCTGTAAAGGTATCATACATACCAGAGCTCACATCAAATTTAAGTTACATGTGAGAAAATATTAAGATTTTCCTAATTTTGAAGTGCCTGTTATAATCAGGAAAATTTTAGAAGAAAAAGTGAATGAGGAATGTTTCCTAAAACTACTGGAAGTGGTGGAACTCGATATGGCTAAGTGTGATATAGGAGCTTGCATAGTTCCTGTGTGTGTGTGTTTTGTGATGCCAAAAAGAGGGTGAAAAAATATTGCTACCTACTAAAAAAACCACTAAAAGCATTCCTCTTCTGCAAACCACACTCCCCCCACAGACTGCTGCCAGGCATTAGTCACTCTGTCATCGGCTAAGAGATCCATTGGGGGTTTCACCAGCTACTATGTATGCAGCATCATAGGAAACTGTTTGATAACCATTTGACACACAGCAACATACAGCAGTGCATCACTCTGACCTTGCACGCATAGCTTACAATCATCAGCCTGGCTCCAAATCAACGCTCTGTAAAGAAGCACTGGACACACTACCCCAACCAAGAGTCGGAGGCATGCTGTCTTGGGTTTCCCAGATTAGGTATGAGTCTGCATAGGGCTTGTGCCACCTGCTGCCTTTTTACTAGTTTCCTGAAGATGTTCTTTGAAGCAGTCTTGCATCCACCCTCACTCTAAAGTACCGGAGGGCTGGGACAGAACTTATTTGCTTACCTCTAACTGTAAGCATCACAAGCCCAACCTCCGTCTTATGACTGATGAGCTGCAGACTAATGGATGTCAGCTATCTCCAGATCGATTGCACTGCTTCATTGGCCCGGATTTCGACTTCCTCCAAAAACTTCCCTTTTACCATTGCAAGGTCATCATTGGTATGCTGACTCATAAGAACCCATTGTACATGATGTTCTAAAGAAGGGGTCCAAGCAATGATCCTTGTGGTACTCTCGCTTTTATGCTGTGTCCTTTTTTATCCCCACCTTTCTCCTTGCTCAGTGTCATAGATGAGAATTTTACTTTCAAAGAAACAACACTGGAGATGAGATACACTTTCTGGAGATACACTGGAACTGGAACACCCATTCTATTTGAGATTCTGCAAGACATTACTCCACTGCACTGAGTTCAATTCATTTTTACATATAATGTGACAATGGTGCAATACTTTTTAGTACCTCTTGCCTTTAATAGCTTTCTTTGCGTTTTAATGACACCGTTAATAATATCAATGGTGGATCTGCCCCTCCGAAATCTGTATTGGTCTTCTATAAGTCTCCTTCAGCGAATGGTTAGTCGTCCATCAATAATCTTCTACTGTACCTTCCCCGCTATATCAAGCAGGGCATATTGGTTGATAGGACAATGGTTCTTCAGAAGTCTTTTTTGCATTGGGCGTCACAACCAGCTTCTGCTCCTTCCATCTGGTGGGGAAAGTTTCTTCTTGTAAGCAGCTATCCAGTACTTTTATGAAAGCATTGCAAATTGTTTCAAGAGCGATTTTAATAACCATATTTGGTATGCCAAATACGGCATCCGGGTTGGGTGCTTTGGCGTCTCCATTCCTCTTGCACACCTGTTGCAACTCATGCATCATTTTTTTTTTTTTTTTATTTTAAGGCGAAAAGCACATTAAGGCTATTATCGCCTCCCTAAATGTAAGTATGAGTGTAAAGTGTTAAAGTCGTAAGTATAGTGTTGTACAGTGTGAGTATTAGACTCATGTACCGTGAGGGACGTCTAAATCCTCTCAATAGGTGCAGCTAGTCTACACCCCCCTGCGGAGGCTCATGCATCGTAATGGGTGGAATCACTTACTCTGCCGGTCTAACGATTTCTGGTCTTAAGGGCTCGTCCAAGTGTAAAAAGAATGTCTTTACCACTCTGTGAAGGAAGATTGGGCGCGTACACGTGGGTGTGTATTTGCATGGCACACTATATGAGCTCCAGCTTCACTCCAAACTCATACCCCCACAGCTCACTTTGAAGTAACGTTGAAATCATGATCAGGGCAGCCAACTTATTATCAACTTACAACCAAACTAATAAAAATGTTTTTCTTCTGAAACCCAAATTGGTTGATCAAACTTAATATTGTGTGAAAAAAGTGAATGTGCCAAACTGTGCCATTGTAAGATTTTACACACTTACCCACAGTCTCATCAATCAAAGCAGGCTCTAATTCATTAGTGATATACAAGAAATGTACGCATGCTCCAAGCTCCATCTCCCTTTCGCCTTGTTGTTAGTCACTTAAAAATGTTCATACTTCATTGGGTATGTTTTGGTCATTACCAATGATAAATGTAGTTCAGCCAATGAAATATTTAGATATTATTATTATTCTATTTTCATTTACATTAAGAAAGGTCTATAAATAATAATAACTATATAAATAAGTAAGTAATAAATTGTTATATATGATGATACAGCAAAGTGAGTACAATGAATATCTTACTTGATGTAATAGCTAGCTGGATCCCTCTTAATAGATTGTCTCTTAATGTTGACAGAACTGTTTTTATTGCTTCTGGCAATTATAAAAGATAGTAGTATTCCAGAAGAGGTTGAGATAAAAATTAAAGACAATTTTATAAAAAGAGTTGAATATTATAAATATTTAGGTGTTGATTTTGATTTTAATATCAAATGGGATAAACACATTGAATATTGGAGTATTGAATTTCCTCGAAACATTGCAAAACAGAATTTTTAAAATTATTAACAAAAGTGAAGAAACCTTAAACACTAGTTCTACTTCACCACAAACTGGAGTCTTTATTGTTTCATTATGAGTCTTTAAAAGGTATATACATAAATTCAAGCGGTAAGACAAGAATAAAAGCATTGTAAGGGGTTCAGGATCTCTCCTAACTAGGGTCCTCTACAGAATAACTATTGGTAGTCTTCTGGTCCCCTCAGAATCGACTGCCCCAAGCTTTTATTTGAACTGCTGTTCAAGATACCTTGTTGTTTATTGCAATAGGCAGTATGTCAGTAGTTTTGTAATTTTTCTGTCTTTGTCAATAGTGCTTATTCTTTGGCTGTGACCTCTACAATATTTAAAACTAATAACTAAAAATAACAATTTTTTGTATTACTAACAGAGTGGTATTACCCAAAAATTACAAAAAAGTGAGAAGAACAGTTACATAAGAGCAATAAATGTATACAATTTACTACCTCAGGATATAAAAGTATTGTCATTCAATAAGAGCACTTTAAAAATAAGAATAAAACAATGGATGTTGCATAAAGCTGATTTGTGGTTATTGATTACGGGATAATGGTTGTGTGAAGCATGTTGTAGGATAACTTTATTTGAATTTCGTTTAGTTTTGTAAGTAGTTTTAAGGTACCAGTCCGCGTACAGGAATTTGTTTCCCTCAGCGGTTACATCATTGTAAATATATTGGTTTCGTAAGTAAATAAATAATACTGACGTCAGTATAGTTTGCTAGTAACTAAGCTGGGTTAGAGTGATTCCTATATTAACTAGATCTGAGTCTACTTTATGAATTCTTGTAGTAAAATTTATGAACTACATGAAAATAATTTTCTTACTGCATATCTTATTACATTCCATTTGTACCATTTATAATATTTTCTTTTAAGTTATGATTTTATCTTTTAAAATAAGTTTACACATAGGGGAGCCTATCGCTTTTTTAGTATGATTTTATTTGTTCTTATTTCATATTTGTGTTTTTAGTGTGTTGTTTATTAAACTATTTACTTAATTTACTGTTGTGTTCATTATTTTTAAGGAAAAACAAATTTTGAGGTAATTTGTTATGCAATATCATGTGCAATACAATGTGCAAAATGTATACATTATATAAAGAGTTCACTCTAAATGGAAGTGTAGGTTTAGTACATTGCATTATTACACCATTCATCTTATCACCATGAAATTTTGGAAAGTAATCCCAAGCTGAGCTCTATTCCTCCTTTTTTAAATTTTTATTTAATAAATTCATATTCTAAATAGAAATGGTAACAATTTTTTTTTCATGAAGCACATTTTCGACCATATTAAGGAAAAAAATTAATAACCAAATTGAGGTATTTAAATTACAATCAACATTTTTCAAAAAAAAAAGTCATGAATTTCCATATGTGTAATACTGAGTTTTTCTACTTATTTATTTTATCATGAATTAAATCGATTTCAATTTTCATAATCTTTCAAATACTGAATTTTTCCATTTATTTACAACAAATTTATGAACAATCATCAACAGTTATGCTCCCCAAACGGAAATCTATTAGTCGATCTACATTTGAAGCACGAAAGAAAAAGGCATTAAAGAGCTTCAGACTCAGACAAGTAACGGGTTCAAATACAAACTGCTCAAGCGTGTTCTTCTCAAATGAACAAACAACGAGAATCAAGATTGGAAACCTATCGATTACGATCAATCACTTCTTTAAATACAGTCAGTAAACAGATATACTGCTGTACCCAATTTAAATAATCCAAATTAATGTTTATACTGTCAATTATTTTAAAGAACTGACTTTTTTTGAAGGTGAAAAGCACATTAAGGCTATTATCGCCTTCCTAAATGTAAGTGTAAGTGTAAAGTGTTAAAGTCATTAGTGTAGTGTTGTAAGTGTAAGTGCCTGTTAGACTCAGGTATCATGCTAGGTGCACCTAGTCTGCACCCTGCAGGCTAGGTCTCTTATATATCAGAATTTCAGATTTTTTAATATTTGATATATCACAAAGCTCATCTATCAGTTATAAAATAACAAATTTAAATTTTCTACTGTTATTATAATTACAAATAATAAAACTAAAAAAAAATAACAACAAATGATAACACTAAACAAAGATTAAAATTTAATTAATTAATTCAAGTTAACAAATTTTATTAGTATTAATTCCAGTAGCTGAAATAGCAACACACTTCAATATTGTTATTCCCTTTGATTCAATGATTTTTTTGACATTATGATTCTCATATCAAAACAAAACAAAACAATAACATAATATATGATGAAATCAATTAACTATTTCTATAAATCATAACATTTGATTAATTAATTATATATTTACTTATAACACAAATCGCAAGGATAATATTTAATTCACGGTCTAATTTAAATTAAAAATTTGATCAATCAATGTTCATTATATTTAATTCGAATGAAACTGCAATTATGATTTGAATTAATGGAAAAAGATTCATAATCCCTACACTACTAAGACAAAATTTTTAAAAATAATAAATACATTAACCGCTAATCTTAAGCTATCATTAAAAATAATATTATAATACTTCTTATAACTAAATAGTGTTCAAATTTTCACAGGTCATTAAAGTCTATCACACAGTTATTTATGAATATTATGCGTCTTTATAATATCTCTTAATACATTTCTAATCTCAGGGAAAATTAACATTCAAATCTATTAGATCAACCACAATAATTAATCTGTTCTTAAAATTGTCTATTTAATTATTTTTAAAAAATTCTCAGGGGGTTAACGAGCTGGCCTCATTCAAGTTTATTCCGAAATCAAAATGTTACACAATACGAAATTTTTAAATTTTGTGGGCTTGGAGAGTTGAATTGTCAAATATTTTTTTTTATTATGTTGGTATACATGCCCTTGAAGTATGATAAAACTTTCAGCTGTTTTCATTGCTGACTGTCAGTGACAGCCACTAAGGTTAGACGTGTTTTTATGAGCTCGGAAATTTTCGTTTGTTAAAAGAAATGGATCAAAGAATTTGTATCAAATTTTGCGTAAAAATGGAATAAAGTGTGTGAAATGTTGACAAAGGCCTATGGTGAGTCTGCTACGAGTAAAGCAAGAGTTTACGAGTCGTATAAGCGTTTCCAAGAAGGCCGTGAAGACGTTGAAATGACAAATGCCCTGGACGCCCCAGCACATCAACAACCGATGAAAACGTGGAAAAAGTGAAAGAACAATCGCCAAATCACAATTAGAGAGGTCGCTGATGATGTTGGCATATCGATTAGATCATGTCATGACACTGTTTCCAATGTTTTGTGTATGAAACATGTGGCAGCAATATTTGTTCCAAAATTGTTGAATTTTTAACAAAAACAGCAGGAATGGAAGTTGCTCAGGAGTCACTAAATGAAGTCAACGACGATGCAGAATTACTGAAACGTATTATAACAGGTGACGAAACATGGGTTTACGGATATGACATCGAAACTAAGGCTCAATCATCTCAGTGGAGGCATTCTGGCTCGCCAAGACCGAAAAAGGTTCGACAAGTGTGGTCGAACATGAAGGTTATGCTCACTGTGTTCTTCGATATTATTGGCATAGTGCATCATGAATTCCTGCCACCAGGTGAAACGGTTGATCAGGAGTACTCCCTACAAGTTCAACGCCATTTGCGTGAATCAATCCGAAAAAAATGCCCGGATCTGTGGAAAAACAATTCATGGCTTTTGCACCACGATAATGCACCAGCTCACACTTCATTGCTTGTTTGTGAATTTTTGGCCAAAAACAGTACTGTAACCATGCCTCAGCCTCCATATTCGCCAGACATGGCTCCGTGTGACTTTTTCCTATTTCCAAAAATAAAGAGAACCTTAAAGGGCCGTCATTTTATAGCCATAGATGACATTAAAAGCACATCGCTGAAAGAACTAAAGGCTATCTCAAAGATCAAGTTTGAGAAGTGTTTCGAGGATTGCAAGAAGCGCTGGTACAAGTGCATAATCTCCAATAGGGACTATTTTGAAGGCGACTATTTTCAATGTAGAAGAATAAATAAATATTTTGTTCAAAAAATTAAAATTCTCGTTACTTTCTGAACACACCTCGGTATATATATATATATATATATATATATATATATATATATGTGTGTGTGTGTGTGTGTATATATATATATATATATATATATATATATATATATATATTTCAATGCTAGTATTTATTTCTATCAATCACTAACTTCACTATTTATCACTATTGCACTGTGGTCTTAACGAACCGCTGTAGTTGTCAGATCCGTCTCTCTCCAACCCATGCCGAACACTGTCTATTTATACTCCTGTAACAACACTATCTTGGGATTTTTTATGCAGTTCTTGTCGAACTCAAGTCTGAATACTATGATGTTCAAGTTCATAAATTTTAGCGAAATATCATTGTTACTGTAAACGTTGCACATAAATTCGTTGAGACTAGTATCTTTAACAGTATGATTGTTTTAACTAATTTATTTATTTAATTTGAAATTTGTCGAGTTTGATCCATAACCTCACTTTTTCACATAGCACTAAATTGATTCTTGCTATTTGAGTGTGACACACGGAATGCTCTCTTCTATCTACAGTTATGGCATCTCAATATGTCTGCCGTCAATTGAATTATAGCCGGTGTCTGTTATGTTTTTGACTTGGACATTTTCTGTCGTTGAAAATAAGGTTTTAATTCCTAGAATGCTGGTTTAGTGACATAATTTAGTGTTCCTTGTCAAATAAGTGATGATTTGATAAAATGAAATATGTTTGAACTAGGCTTGATGCTATGACGTCACCGCTACTGATTGATTTCGTTTCTTAGCTTGGCTTGGGTTTGTGCAGTGTTTGCAATCTATTTTGTGGTTTGAGTTATGAACTGTTACACAGTTTATAGCCAATCACCAGAAAGTAATAATAGTTTCTTAAAAGCAAAAAATAGTTGCAAATAAATTATTTATTTAAAATAAAAATACCGTAATTACTAAATATTTCAATTTTTACTTAAGCATTTATCAACAGCTTCTAGAAAATAAAAGTGTAATAATAATCATTAATTAAAACAAAAATTAAAGACATTTTATACTCACAACATAGAAGTCACTTCTAAATTTCTCTGTTTGCAGTACAGGCAATCGATGACTCAACGAGTAAGCGTCTCTCAATATTTCGTGGTTCACTGGCAACTTGCCTACTTGCACAGCACGCACATACTCTAATACAAGTTTAACTCTACTGTGTAACATTTTTATTGCCGAGTGTTGGGCTGTTAGGTGTTCTGCTACCAGAGAACTTTCACCGGAATCATTAGTTGACATTCTCGCTACATGATCAACTCCAATTCTCTCCGCTTCTTCAGTAGCTAAAGTGTAGTGTAATTCTACAAACAGCATCGTAGCCTCACCTCCGACCAGATCAATAACAGATTCATACATGGCTATGGGCAGTTGCTGAAAATCAAAATATATTAAGTTTTTACAATTTTGAAGAAATTTTTATAAGCAATAAGTAAAGATGACCCTAAGAAAATTGAATAATAGTACAAGTGCTTTAAAATAATTTATTAAAATTAAACCTTTCTAACAAGAAAAACTTACTTTTATTTAATATTCAATATTGCAATAAAGAGCACTTAAACTGTTTTTTTAACATTAAGCTTTGAAGTGTTTATTATATTATTATTGAAGATTATATATTATTATAATATTAATAACATATTGTACATTTAATATTATTATTTCCACATCAGTACGAATATGGGAAAAGAGATAAACTAAATTTGAACTTAAAAGGAACAAGGGCTAGAGTTTTATTCACAGATTATTTACAAAAATGTTTCAGTGACTTTATAGAGCAGAGAGCAGAGAGCACAAGAAACCATAGCAAACAAGACCAACCAATGTAGAACCAACATCAGTGAGGAAGAAGCTCCATTTTACTATTTAATCATTGGAAAAAAAGTTGTTATAAACGCTGTTATTACAAGAAAAACTATTAATATCATCACATCAGTTTGTATTTTGCAATAACCATTTGACAAAGAGTAACAACATTAATACATTAGTAATACATTAATTACTAAAATTTCCTTTACATAAAATTACAATTATACGTAAAGTAGCTAAAGGCGGCATAAATACCCATACGTAAGTTGGTCCTCAGATTGATATTGATACTTGATATAAAAAAATAAGGGATGTTTTATTTCAATTCAACAGTTTTAAATTATATATAAAACAAAGAATAAACAATGATGAAAAGAAAAAGTCTACCCTATGACAGACTAATATTTTTAGTTAATTAGTAACAATGTTTATAATTTTCCCTTAAACTTTTTTTAAGCACTGTTTTATTTACACTTAGATTTTATTACTCAAAAATCATTAAAATATATTCTGCACTATGTCTAAGTGTGACAAAGTTTGGCATGGCATGGGATATCAAAATGGGAGTACCACAACATAGTGTACTTGGACTTATTTTGATCTTGGAATATCACTTTTGCTGATAACATGGCTATATTTATTACCTGTAGGGAAAGATTCAATAAATGCTAAAAATAAATAGATAGCAGCTGACCATGTTACTGTTTGGACTAAAAAATGGTTGATCAAGCTTAATTAGACCAACCAGTCTCTCTGTTACTACACCTTTGATGCAAAATTACACTGGAAAGAACATGTGAAGAAAACTGAAGCAAATGTATCGGCTGATCAGAAGAAGGTCAGAATTATCAATACACAGCAAATGATTAGGATTATGACCTATTCTTCCCGTCAGTGGTCTATCAACTTACCTCATAAAAGCTACCGCTGTTTCGAAACTCTATAGTTTCATCTTCAGGCCAAACAAAATGTTAAATCCCTCTGTTGAGGTCATCACAAAGTCAGACAAAACATTAAAACATACATCACAAACACTAAGCACAATTACACATTTAAAATATTCATCATGAAATTCGGCTTAGCCAAGCTACACACGCGATTCATACGTCGTTACATTCCGGACTGCGGAGTCTCCATCATTAGTAGCGCGCCCATCATTGTTATCAGTTACATTGCGTCTGTTGGTTTTTGTTACTTACTCAAATCACTTATCCTTAGAGCCATGTCATATATTAAATTTGATTTAAATGAAAGTTTTTCATTGAGGATGTTCTGGGGGTCTGATTTTTTGCTCTTGTAAATTTCAAACTCTTCAATCGCATTCATATAACTACTTTTATGACACAAATATAATATTTACAATAATGAATACACAGCAAGTTTGTTCGTATATAAAGAAGTCCTGAAACCAGTACGGTTACATGATATACAACTTTATTTAGGGCATGAAGTCAAGTATAAAAGTTATTCAGAAAATTAAAAATAAACAAACTGAACACTGAACCCAGGATTAATTATATTGTAAAATTAACAAATTAATCAAAAATTTTGTATATCACACATATCGTTTGATTTATTTGTAAGTGGAACATCAAGGAGTGTGCACGTATTAGGCACCGTGAGCATGTATCCTTTTTTCCAAATTCAACTCCAAATAGGAAGCCTACTTTAACAAGACAAATGGAGGCACAACGGTATAATTTATCAAAAGTAAGAAGAAACCTGAAATATTCTTAAGAAATTGTAACCAAATCATGTGACTAACTTCCGACTACGAACACTACAGATATCTTGAAACAAACATCACAAACACTCTTACTACACAATACAAAGCAAATAATGATGAAGTTGAAATAGATAAATAGAAATAGATAAATTGAGGATTAACTACTGTTTACTATAAATCTATTAATAGATTAAACAGTACATGTCAATACAATATTTAAAAATGCATTTTTAATATCAATTCATAAAAAATAGTACCACTTTTCATATAAAAAATGCTGCTATATATTTGTAATCTCCAAGCATTTTGTAATCTCTGTTTAAATCTGAACACAAGAAGAAATGGCAGAAATGGCCTCACTGAGTGAGGCATTGCCAAATCTCTGGATGCAAAAATGTAAGTAATGTGATAAATATTATACAAGCTTCTATATATGAAAACAATACAAATGCACACTGTAGCAAGTGAAGTTTGAACTACAAAAATATACATCTTTTTTTCCAACAGAAAATCTAATCTAATGAGGGCTATCCATAAAGTAACTTAAGTTTTTGAATCAAAACAAACTAAGTGACAGAAAACATTGTTTTATTACATATTTGGTAGCCTAACTCTTGAGCTACTTTACAAAGTAATCTCCATTCAAACTGAGGCACACATCATAGTGGAGTACCAGTTTTTTGATACCATTGTCATAGAATTGTGGCACCTGAGATTTCAATCACTCATTTACATCTTCCTCTAGTTCCACATCATCATCAAAGTACTATTTTGCAAGCCAGGTGGTACTGCTTAGCACTAGATTTGGACTATAAGGAGGACGGTGGAACACTTCCATCCAAGAGCTCACTAGTGTGATTGCACAAGTGCTAGTGCGAGTTGCCATGTAAAATAAAAAAACTTTTGAACTCGGCTTTCCCCAAAACTTGTTTTGGATTGCTCTTCAAATTTGTAATGTTTCACAATACCATTCAAAGGTTATTTTTTAACCAAATTTGAGAAAATCAAGAAGCACATCTTTCCTCTTCCAAAAAAAAAAAAAATTATGATCTTTCTTGCTAACAATGTCTACAAACATATCCTTGGTTTCCTTGGGAACTTGTGCATCCCCACTTTGCAGACTTTTTTTTCACAATTAACATGTTTTACCCAAGTCTCATACTACAACACAATCCGGAAGTGAGTCACCATCTTTGTCGCAAGTCTCTAGAAATGTCAACGATGTCACCAAAAGTGCTTTTTTTATGATCTTCTGACAAGAGTTTTGGTACCCACTGTAAAAACAAATTATAGTAGCCTAACTTATCCTTTATTGTCATGCAACAAACTGTGTAAAATTTGAGGAAACTCAAATGAGAGCTCTAAAATTATGGAGTGTGATTTTCACAAATTTTGTCATTCACTTTCAACACTAGTTCATCAGTCATAATGTTGGTCATCCGCTTCTCTCTTCACCATTAACATTAGTGAAGCCATTTTTAAACAAAATGCACCAATATCTTAATTTGAATTCTTTTATTACAGAATTTCCATACGCTTCACAGAATTTCTAATGAGTTTCAACAGGTCATCAATTGCACTTTACAACTGACAGTTTTTTCTACTGCAACACACACTTTAAAATGAACAATTCACTAACTAGAAACAATACGAATTTCACACTATAAAACTCTACTATGGTGGCACTATGATTGCCACGTTAAGCTTAAAATGTAAATTACTTTTTGGATAGCTCTCGTATCTACAAACTATCTATCTATGATTTGTTGATACATTTATTTATGGTCAGAAGAAAAAACACAAAAAAATTAATTTGTATATTTTTTAATATTTGAAATTGTTTTAACATTACTCAGTTATAAGTACATTTAATAGAAACATATTCGTTTAAAAATCATAGTTTTTGGGGGTTTAAAATACTTACTTATATTGAAGTTCATGTTCAAAAATACTTAATTATATGAATATTATTAGACATTTTATTGTGCCAAGCTTGTACAAGACAGATAAATTATTACCTCATTATGCCGAGCTTGTGGATTAAGTTTCAGAAAAACTGGACTTTCATTAATTTCACAAATCTGTTTATGAATTTTAATGTCACTGTCATCAGGCATGTCCCCTGTTGTATACCATCCTAGGAAATCCATCTCGCTGAAAACCTGTTTAACTGGAAAATTGAATTTCTTCAGTTTAACAAGTACTTTCTAACATTAAATCCAAAAAAATCCATTGGCAGTCAAGTGTTTCTTCATTTTTGTTTTATTTTTATTACATTCTTCCAACTCAAATTTTCATAAATAGTGGTAACTAACCCCCTTATCTACCCTTATCTAAGGTAAAGAGAAAACAAGAACAGTAGTAAAATAATCTTCAGATTAACCCTTCAACATATTTAGTGTGTTCCCATTACGCACTGCAATTTCCATTACCATAATGTTACAACGTAAATGTACACACAATGAAAAACAATATGTACTTGCATTCTGTTAGCATTTTATGTAATCTATTTTGGCTCTTGAATGTTTAAAGTATATCGTTTATTTTTTCTTTATTATCTTTGCCAGAACAGCTGTTTCCATGAGTTACACTGTAGAAATCAGAGACTGGTTAATACAGTAGTGTTCTGGGATTCAACCTGAAGTTACTTGCAAGTGATTGTGAAGCATTTCTTTTTCTTTTTTAAACATTATGCTATTTTTAACTTTTATTTTATTTTTATCAGTGAGATTTAGGTGTTTAACTTTTCTTATATATATTTCATAATTAAATTATTCATATTTTTAAATAATGGCTCAAAATATGCGTAAGAAAAATAAAGTCGTACACAGTGAAGCCAGAGAATTAATCAGTAATATTATTAAAAACATGATAGTGAAGCAGCATCAAACACATTATTGTTTCCTTTAAAACAAGCAACGAAACGAGCTGCTCATTATTACTGTGGAAAGCATTGAGATAAATTGTTAAAATGCATTACGAAATAAAAAACACTGTAGAAAATTTATATAAAAAATTGCCCACTCCAGGGAAAACGTAAAGCACGAAATGGAGAAAAAAAGTGTAGTGTCAATTGATGACTTTGACAAAAATGCAATACTACATATAATTCAAGACTTTTACATCAACAAGAAAATTGCACATACATCCCACAATTGTTACCCGTTGTAAAACAAAGTATACATTTCCCATGGGGTGAAGATTCCTTGTTAAGAATAGTCACTAAAATGGGTTTCGCGTGGCATAAATGTAAAAGTTAAAGGAAATTGTTAGTTGAAAGGCCAGCCAATGTTTAATTACATTATAAATATTTAGTTAAAATAAAAGCCTTGAGAAATTCCAGGAAAAAATATTTTATCTGGACGAGACACATGGATTGACAGTAATTTGACTTTTAAGAAATGCTGGCAATCAGATGACGTATTTGGGGGGGGGAGGAGTACCGGATGACTGGAGTGCAGCCCACTGTTTAATTGTATTACATGCAGGAAGTTCGGAGGGCTTCTTAAGGTTGCAATGCTTCTCTACAAATTAGGGACCACTAGTGGTGATTATCATGGACAAATGAATCAAAGAAACTTTAAAAATGGTCAAATGAAAAATTACTGACAAATATTCCACCATCTTCTGTAATAGTTATGGATAATGTCCCGTATCACTCTGTTTTAGCGTAAAAATTACCAACGACAAGCTCTGTCAAGGCAGATATAGTAAACTGGTTGGTAAAAAATAGGTGTTCAGTGTGATATGACAATGAGAAAGGAACAACTTATTCCTTTGTTAAATATTCATAAACCTACGGAAAACAATTATAAATTCGATTTGTACCTATATAGCTTAGGCCACGAAGTTGTTAGGATCCCTCCATAATTATGCGATCTAAATCCTATTGAGTTACTTGGGCCAAAGGTAAAAGATTTATAAAGACAATAATTCTGGTGATTTAAGCCTTAACAGTCTATTTCAACTTATTGAATGCGGAATTGCTACACTGACATGAAGTGATTGGGAAGGTTATTGTAACCATGTCAACAAAATAGAAGAAGAATATTGGGTTAAAGATGTGAATGATGATCTTTCTCTTGGCGAATCCGATAATCTTCTACCGATTCCGAGGTGAATCAAGATGAGACCAATAGTGATGACATTGGTCTCCATAGCCACAGAATCTCCATGAGGTAAAAAAAATTAAGAAACTGTCAAATTACATAGTCTTACAAATTAATAACATAGATTAGATATTAAATAGTCCCCTATACAAAATTTCATGTTCCTATATTGATTGTTGTACCCACATCGAATAAAAACTAATGTTTTTAGATATGTTAGTAGCAGTGGTTCTTAGAAATTTAAAGGTCTGCACGTCAACATTAAATTCCTTAGAGAAGCACAGTTACCAGCAGTGGTCAATACAGTAATTATGTAGTACAGTACAGTATGTACTATAGTCACTCAACTTCAACTTCAACTCTAGTTTGTAAGTACAAAGCCTACCCAGTCTGGATAATCCCTGAGGTCTACATATGAAGTGTCTTCAGTTGCTGCTGTTAACAAATACACATGTAGTGTCTCGACAAGTATAGTGGAGTGTTAAAACGTGATACAAAGGCATAAGAAATTGCACTGATGCATAAGAAGGTGCCTGATAAGTGCTACACCCATAAATACTGAACATCTTAACTGTTATTTAATGTATAATAAATAAATTAATTTACAGTACTGTACTCTAAATTTTGTTCACATGTTTTGCATGGACATTTTGTTTTTCACACCTTTTAACAAGGAAATGTAGATTTTGTTATCCAAATTTCTTTACTCCCTTTATTTCAATTTTCTTACACCCTTTATAAAAAGGGTTCTACACTACATGAACATTAAGATCTACCAGAACTTACATTATCCTAATCTAATAGGTCTTTATTCCCTGTTTTTTACCTGCTTCTGTGCTAGCAATTCCTATTCCCCTCCTAATTTTACCTCCTGCCTTATCTATTTGACTTAGTTATGTTTGTAGCATAATACAGTAACTTGTCCAGGACTTATACAAGTTGAAACCGATACTGAAAAATTAAGCTCTATAGTAGATTAAAACTGGTTTTTTTATTTGTTTCCTGTTAAAACCTCAAAATCTGTTTCCTTTAAGCCATACCAATAAAACTTGCCAGGAGAAGTGCATACCTTGTCTTTCATACATTTCCATGCAAATACTGAAGGATACTTTATAATATTCCGTTCTTATAGTAACAAGTTCTTGAAATACTTTGTCCTTGTTGTTCCTGTTGGTCTCAACAATTTCAGAATGAATATTTCAGACATTAGGCACATATTCAAATCGTCAGTTAAAATTGACTGCACTGAATACAAACTTAAATTTATTTTACCCAACATTTCTAAAATTATAAGTCTACAATCAGAGTACGGGGGACAAAGTTGATCGCGTCCGCAGCACACTTTAAGCTGTACATGTCCACTGGGTAGTGCTAAATGATCAGCAATGATGGCAAATGTTTCCCAAAGTCAATATGAGAATGTATTCGACTTGTATGGTAAGGTCAAGGATCTCCAGAGAAGGACATCTGTCGCGGTCTTTCGGCTGACAACTGGACACGACTGTCTGAATGAACACCTGAAGAAAATTAAGATATTAAACTATGACAACTGCACATTGTGTGAATGCCCAGACACCATCATGAACAAGGACCACCTCCCGGTCTGCAGAAAATTAGATGAAGAGAAGCAGAGAAGAGGAGACCTCCCTGGCCTCTACTGGGAAGCAAGATCAAAGATGGCGTGAGCCAGCGGAAGCCATTGGAAAACAACAACAACAACAATCAGAGTACACTAAATCAAAAAACTTTTGCATTGTTCTTATTGGTTTTTAAAATGGAAAGCTAGCCAGACTAGTGTCGTCATCAACTTTTTTGCAACAATCTTCAAACCATAAACACTTACTCGACTCAAGGCATTTATCTACTAAATACATATTTGAAGTTTGAAAACATAATATATGATATAAAATTGTTTCATTTTTTAATCCATTTTGTGAAATTGTGTGTTCAATCATAAGGATGTTATTCTTTACTAAACAAGGATAAGGATATCATAGTTTTCTTGACATCACAGTATTCACAAAGACAAAACAAGCTTACCCTTACCTCTTACAGGGTTATACTTACATTGTTCTTCCTTAGTATTGTAATAATCTCTATCTATGATTATGTCTCCTCCAATAACACTAAAAACTAATTCAAAAGAGTTCATAATCTCAATATTCCTTCCTTTCTGTTTACCAATCAATGCACCGACAACTGAAACAATAAATACACACATGAAATTCGTATTACACTAAACAAACTATTTGTAAGTCTGAAAGTTAAGCAGATACAAGTTCTTCGGGTTGTACTTGTATTTTATGTTGTTTTTTTCTAAAAACATACTCTGTTATGTTGTAGAACAATAATGTTGTGAAATTATCTTTTGTATTTGCACAGTGGTCTTGTTATTCATTAAATAGTGGAGTTAATATTGCTGAAAACCCTTGAACATTGTAGAATTCTTTCAGCCAAGTACCTCTTAAAGTTCTTCTATATTTGTATCATTGTAATTTTTTTTTTTTTTTTTTTTTTTTTTTTTAGATTGGTCACTTTGAACTGGGGGTCAATTTTAAATTCCATAGATACGAGGGTTGATCAAATATAAAAGACTGATTTTTTAAAAAATTTATTGCTTACTTACAAATTATTCTTGATACAACTTATTTTTCTACATAGTCTCCCGCACGAATAACACATTTTTCCCACCGGATTGGAAGTTTTTTAATTCCATCTTCATAAAAAGTTCTCGGGCGTTCATTGAGCCATTGGAGCACGAAGGTCTCCACCGCAGAATCGTCTTCGAAACGCTGGCCTCCAAGCGCCTCTTTGAGTGGCCCAAATAGGTGATAGTCGCAGGGTGATAAGTCTGGACTGTATGGGGATGTTCCATTGGTTCCCAGCCAATTTGATCGAGTTTAAGCCTCGTGAGCGTTAAGCCGAATGTGGTCGGGCATTATCGTGAAGAAGAATGACGCCGGCCGGTTTAGATTTCCTTTTCCTACTGAAAAGACTGTTTTATGGCCTCTAAAACATCGCAATAATATTGTGCATTTATTGTGCGTCGTTGATGGAGGAAATCGACGTGAAAGGTGCCTTGATTTTCGAAAAATACAGTGGCCATTACCTTCCCGGCCGACGATCGTGATTAGGCCTTCAGGTTTTCTACTGCTTCCCGTCCTTCGGCGAATTCCTTGTGCCAAGCAAAAACGCGAGCTCTTGACAGGGTCCTGTCCCCGTATTGAGCCGTCAATCTACGAAAGATTTCAGTCGGATTGACCCCCTCCTTGGCCAAAAACTTAATAATAATTCTCTGCTCCACGGAAACGTGCACTTCACTTTCACTCATTGTATAGTTTTATACTGAAGGGTCCGAACGGAAATGTTGCCCGTCTACGCCCGTCCCAAACCTCCCAGGCTACCTGAAACCCCACCCTTTAGAGTTCAATGTCCAACGGAAAAGTTTTTAGAAAGTCAGTCTCGTTTATATTTGATCAACCCTCGTACATTTTTTTCATTCTTCAAGAAGCAATGAACCTCTTATAAAATGAATGTCAATTAAGAGCCCCCAAGTGCTTCAGTAAGGCAAAATTCAAAACTTTGTAAAATCTTGTTTTTCATGTTGATACACTTGAGCAGTTTGTAATGAACCTTCTACAGGAAAGTAAAAAAAGCTCCCCAATTTTTGGAACCACTTAACTTTTACAATCATTTAATAACTTGTCAATAATATGTATCACAGTTGTTGGGTTAGTCCCACCAAAACATAAACTAAACGAATGTCTATTGAAGTCAATCGGTTTAGTTCTTTTCAATCTTCACACTATTTTGGTCTTATCTATCCTTCCCAACTCAAAATGTCATGCTGCTGGTTTGTGCAAATGCTTCACTGCACTGTTTCTTGTTTCATCTCTGACATATTCAGTCTTCACATCACTGTGCAGTACCATGGCACATTCACTATATACTGAAATATTCTATTTTGAAATTTCTGAACAATGTTCACATTTGTCTTCTTTGTGCAGCTACAGAGCTGTATACCGTACTTCCATAAAGGTTTTAAAATTTGCCAATACAAAAGCAGTTTATTTTGTATTGATAGCTCAGAATGTCTTCCTAAAAGCTAATACATGTTTCTTAGTCTGATATCTAAGTCTTCCTTTTTTTTCTTCTTCACATGCACTTTTCATTTAAGTTTAGCATCAAAGGTCATGTCTAAGTATTTTTCTGTATTTGCATAGGGAATTTTCTTCAAGTTGATTTCTTTTGGTGTTATATACTTTTCGATTAGTAAAATTTACATGTTTGGACTTACAATTGTAAATCCATTTAGTTTTATTCTCCACAACTTCATCCAGTTGTTTACTGCACCAATAGGGGTCTGCAATTTACTGCTTTCCTCTATGGCAGTATCATCTACAAAGATAGCTATACTTGCATCATCTGGGATTGGTATGTCATTGGCATACAATAAATATAGCACAGGTCCCAGAACTAGGTCCCTGTGGAACTTCTGCAAGTATTTTACTTAGGCTCTTCATATTTTACTTGAAAGTGCCGCTCAAACATATATGGTTTTACAATCTCATAGTATTGCCTTGGTAAGTCTTTGTGCAATTCATATTCTAGTCTTCTAGCCAAACCTTATCAAATACTTGAGCTACATCCAAAAAGACAGCCGAGCACATTTTTTTTGTCAATTCCATTCCCAATTATGTTGACCAATCTGTGTACTTGTTCTACTATTGAGTGGTTTCCTCTAAAGCCAAACTGGTGTGAGGGTACAAGATTCCTGTCATATATTATAGGCTTATTGGTAGTAAGGATAACAGCCTACATGATTTCCTCTCATTTAGTGGTTTGCCAGGTTTAGGGATCGTGATCACTTTAATCACTTTCCACTGCCGTGGAACATATTATAGCCTGATTATGTGCAATAATTTGTTTACTCTTTTATCACTTGACCTGTAAGTTAATAATAGCCACACCCTTTTTTTTAATCATTATGATAATAAGTAATTATGTATAAAATGAAAATAAATTTTTTTACGTCAGTCTCGTTATTTAATAGCCACACCTCGTATATCTCGTCTAACCTAGTACCCACTTTATTATCGGTAATAATGTAGACAGGGACTAGCAAAATTTTAAATATTTTGAACTAAATAAATATAAGTTATCATAATAAATTTAATCTTCTGGGGTGAATATCTCTTGGATTTAATACTAAAATAAATAAGAGAGGTAAGAACTATTCAAAAAGCATTAAGTTACTTGGTATTTCTGACTTTTCAAGACTTCTGATTTTAAAAATTTGAGAAGTCATGATTTTAACAATTTGTTTGCTTTTATTATGTGCTATATCATTTCATAGAGAGAAATTAATCCAAGGAAGATTAAATTTATTATGATAAATGTATAATAAATTATGATTTTATCTGTTTATTATGAAACTATATTCTGACGTCTACTTTTATTATTCGCCATGATACCAGTTACAAAGGTTAGTACTTTTTAAGGAATATGTGTTATATACATAACAACTGAGTTAAATACTCAACAGACAAGTTGAGTTAGGTTATCATTTTTTTAAATTTTTTTAAATTATATTCTGTTCACTATTGATAAACATTTCATTAAACACCCTATAGCCGAGTCTAGTTCTTAACAGCCTTATGTTATCAGTTCTTTTTAAATATATATATATATATATATATATATATATATATATATATATAAAATATATTTTCACCATTAAAAATACCTTACCCTATTTCGCTTGGTTATTTTGAGGTTATGTTTGTCAGTATTACTGACTCTTAGAGACTTTTGTAAAGGTCATGATTTAACAATTTTTTCCATATATTATGTATTATATCATTTCCTTGAGAAATATAAAGATTCAGAAGATTAAATTCTTTATAATAAATCATGATTTTCAGCCATTTATTAGTTACCTGTATTCCTAACCTATATTCTGATATCACAGTTATTTACTTTACATGGATTTACTTGTACATTTACTTTATACAATAAATTTGCTTCACTAGATTGAATCGCAGTTTATAATAAAACATTTATTATAGTGACAGTTTTTGTAGTGAAAACATTGTTGAGAAAATGGCTACCCTTATTTATTAACTTTGTGATTTGCCTCTTTTTGTAAGTTTAGTTTGGAATTACAGTAGTGTTGAATTTCTTATAAATCACATTTTTAAAGAAATGTTCTAAGATACACACCCAACATTCTAGTCTAGTTAGGTTTAGGTTATAATCACAAAAAAAGATGAAAAAACCTTTTTTTCAAATACTCAATAACCTAAATGAGACATTTGTTGGGTGGAGCATAACATGGTTGCTGCATGATGATTAAACACCTTTATTTAAAAAAAAATAAACTTAATAACCTAGCTGACGTGGTGTTGGGTGAAAAAGCTATTTAATTAAACTAGTTATCCTCTAGGTAATGTGTTTTTAATCCCTAAAATAATTTTAAAAAACCTTAATTTTTTTCAAACAAAATAGGTCTATTCATTGACCTGACATGGTAGTTGGATTGTAAAGCTAACACAAAAAAAGAGGGAAATCGTAAAGTTCACAAACAACGGACATTATTTTAACAATGTCTTCTTTACAAGAACAAACCAACAATAAAAGGCAAGAACCTTAACATTTAGTAATGGCTGTCAGAATGTGTAATGCACATGAGCAGTAAGTACATGTAATTAATAATAACGTGCACAACCGGTAAATTTGTGCATGGATTTTTTTTTTTTTTTTTTTTTTTTTGTGTTTAACGTCCGACTATTGTGCACACTTGGGCTAATGCAGACGAGATATTGGAATTTAATATTTTTAATGCAATGTAAACAGCAACGATGTCACAATACAGTTCCATAAAAAACAGCCTAAAATCGTACATAATCCTTAAAAATATATGTTCCTTAGGTGAATGTGTTAATTAGATAATAAGGTATAAAATAAAACAAAAAATATTCAGAAATGATTACTTGAAAAAAAACCTACACTAAGTAAATACCTAATTATTAATAAGACTCATTAAATTTATTGTTTTTGTCATTAAAAACATGCACTTTCGCACAGTAGTATTTTGAGGTATATATTCTTTTCATTATTAATAATATGCATTTCATTCAACATGAAACAGCTGAATCAAGTTAGATTAGGTTAAACACCCAACAGCCGAGTTGAGTTAAATATGGAATGTGTTTAGGTAATAAAGTTAGGTATCCAGTTAGGTAATGAGGTGTTTCAGTTAGAAAATGTTATCTTATATTTTCCTTTTAGTAGCCGAAAGTCAATATCATACAATACCTTGGCGTGCTGAACCTTCTTGAGCTCTAATTCGAGTCCAGTGTTCTGAAATATTCATAATAACCAGAGGATGTAAAGAAACAGAAACACTTCCCACAGTCCCTGAAGAGGCCATTACGCTTTTTCCTTGCACTACAGCAACATTCTCGTCAACTTCCATTTCAGTTTGTTTATTTGCCATTTTTCTCATACAATTACGAATAAATTTTTAAAAGTAATAAAAATGTATCAACCACTAAAATTGTGTCCATTGAAAAACAACTAATTCTCACATCTATACTCTGTGCTCCAGGCTTCAGCTCAGCATATGTGCTGTACCAGTGTTGCCAAATCCTATATAGTATACCCTATTAGCTACATAAAATTTCCCCAATTTAAATTATAAATACAGTAAATCTTAATTAATTATTGTAATTCACATTGCCCCAGTGAAGTAAAATAACATGTATAAAATATAAATACACAATTTTATATATATATATATATATATATATATATATATATATATATATATATACCGTATTAAAATTGAAATAACCTAAGAATACATTTTGTGAACAGATAACAAACTTAATTCAAATGACCAACTTTACATCCTTTTTACTAAATCATCGCAAAATGTTATAATTAATAAAAGTTTTACTTACAGTATCAAGTTTATTATCTTTCCATTAAATGCAATATTCGCAATAAGTACCAATACTTTACCTGTATTATCATTAATCATAACAAACTTAACATTATAAAAACAACACAAATTTTGGAACATAAACAATCTAACCTGAAAACTTTGTTTTCCCCACCCCACATTTTACGTTATTTTCTTGCCGTTTTGTCATAGTTTTTCAAGGGTTGTGGTCTTACCGACTATTAGATGCTTAGCTCCTTACTCCACTCCAATAAAGCGATTGCTGTGTCTATGACCAGTCGCCTATCGTCTAATGTCTAAGAGTACATGCTCGTGGGAAATTCATGAGGTTTACCGTATTTATCTCTGGCTTTTGGATTTTTAGTGATCTCATCTTTCAACGTCCATTATTTAATTATTATTTTTTTAGTATTTAGTCTCCAGCTGACTGCCAAGTGAAGTTAAGTTTTCAAGCATTGTTAAATTGTTGGTTATATTTAGGACATGTAGAGCAGAACCATAAGTACAAGAACAATATGAGGAACTTAGGTATTAAGAAACTATGAGGTTATGAGGTATTTAATATACTTCTAGGTATTTAATGTATGCCAGATGGAAAAGAATTTGTAAATTAATTAGGTGTGAGAAACCATAAATTTATTCAGATATTTTGATTTTGTAGTGCAATTATAGAAAATCAATGAAAATTTTATTTACTCACATTTCACAACTCAGTACAGTAATTACAACCTAAAAGCAATTCATGATTAAAATATTTAAGGTAGGTCATTTATATCTTTTTACTGGGTATGCTATTAAGTATATTTACTAGTTGCTAAGTCTGAAGATCAAGTATGATTTAATTTAGTCTCTCAAAAAATTTACAAATGTTAATGTTCAGAAAATAAACCAATTGGTAAACATGCAATGTAGGTTGTTTTCAATTTTTTTTTACTAAAACACTATTACATACCCAAAAGCTATAATGCAAAATATTCCCCGCAGGGGGTGCAGACTAGCTTCTGAGTTTTGGAAATTTGTACAAAAGTAATGATTTAATTTTTTGTTAAGTTTCGTATTATTAAATTAAGAGATATTAGCCCACAAAAGATTAAATTTATTATCATAAGTTACAATTTTAAATCATTTTTTAAGGAACTATATTGATGTCATTGCTGTTTACTTTGCATAGAGCATGCTACATTTACTACAATAGATTACTACACTAACATCACTACAGAGGTTATCATATTATAACAAGTTAGGTTTGTTTTCTTATAACACGCTTGAGCAGTACATTGACAAATACACATTTTTTAAAATATTTTAAGGCATTGGGTATAATATAAAATTTAAAATTAAAAAGAAAACTTAGAAACTAATTGAAATGGGTTGTTGTGTATTTGTAGGCGATAATAGCCTCAATACACAATTTTTAAGGAACTATATTGATGATAATATACACAATATATTATCATCAATATAGTTCCTAAAAATTATTTAAAATTGTAACTTATGATAATAAATTTAATCTTTTGTGGGCTAATATCTCTTAATTTAATAATACAGAACATAATAACATTTTTTTTGCAGCGAAAAACCGTTAAGGTTATCATCGCCGTTATGCAAAATAAAATTATCAAAAAAAACAACAATGAAACATAATAACAAAAAATTAAATCATTACTTTTGTACAAATTTCCAAATCTCAGAAGTACCCATACTTTGGATTAATATATAGTTAGTTCATTGCTTTTACAAAACAACAGGTACATTATATCCAACATTTGACTAAGTAACAGTAAACTATTGGTCAGGATTTTTAAGGTTTATTTTTACTTTTTTTTAGTGTAACAGTAATTTTTGTAAAATGAAACTTTGGAAACTTTCTTATGTCATAATTAAATAAAGCATTTTGGCAGAAAAAAAACAAAAATTCAACTAAGGGGAGTATATTGATTACATATTTAACACTGACCTTTCAATGCATAACTAAATAAAGTCTTTCTAATTTTATTTATAAATAACTTCATTTCATAAATTATGAATGTTTAAAATGAAATAAAAAAGCTATGGACTTAAGTTTGCACCTGTTGTCAATTTTTTTTTCTTGAAAATATATGTTTTCAAGATTAACAATTTTCTGTTGTGACAAATTCTTAGTGCTCCCAAAAACTGTCTGACTATGTAATGATTTGTTCAAAATCACTAGTCCAATGATTAGACAGAACTTCAAAAGTGCGTGGTTTCAATGAAATTTCATTTTAAATAAAACAGATTTAATCACACAACTAAAATAATTGTACAAATAATTACAAAAATGTTATTTAAAAATTATTTTTCAGAACATTTGATTACAAGTAGATGATATGCTAGCACAAGCGCTATGTTCAGTAACTTTGTTTATGTATTACGATAACTACTTTTAATTTTTAAAAATGTTCATTTCAGATAAAACTATGCCAGGTTGCTAAAAATGAAAAAAATGTGTTCATAACTTAATAATTAATATTGTAAAAGTTCCTGTTGTAATGGTTATCTTTTTATTATTTTTTTAAAGCAGAAATATTGTATTACCTTATAAATAATAATAAAGTATATAAAAATATGAAATTACTTGAATATCATAAAAAGAGGAAAAAAGCTACCTGAATAACATAACCAATCTACTGTGTGAAAGTTACTATCCTCATAGGCATGCTCCTGAAATACAGATGGCAGTAATCTAACAAACTAGTTGTGTTGAAAATTGCATAAAATTGTTAGTTATCATAAGAAATTAAATCTACTGTAGATTAATATCATTTAATTTAAAAGAAAATAGACTAGGAAATAAAAAAAAACTTATGAAAAGAAGTGGTGTCAAATGATTACACAAATAATGCTCACTGTTACACATTGCTCAAAGCCACAGCATAGTAGGCTTTATTGTTTCTTGGTGTTTAGAAAATAATTTTCCAGTGTATAATATATATATATATATATATATATATATATATATATATATATTCTATGCCACAACTTTTCCTTCTCAAAATATGTATAAATGTGTTATTCAAATATCCTGTATACCATTATTAACATACATTTCAACCATTACAATACATTTATTTTTTTTTTTAATTTAAGCCCACATTGGAGCACACACAGTCAATTTAATTAAGTCTTTTGGTTTTTCTGCGTTCTTCCCAGTATTTTTTTAATCTTATTGTTCTCTGAAGTCTCAGTTCTTCTGAATATACTATGTTTCGTGGACGTTTTTCCCTAAACTGTAATTGGGTTTCCTGACTTTTTAAGATCGCTTTTTCCCCCTTCCTGCCAATTGCTCCCTGGTTATTCCCAGTTCCTCCAAGTCCTGTTCCACCTCCTTCAACCAGTTGTTCTTAAACTTTACACTTCAGTTGGTAGTCCAATAATCTCCTCGTAAGTCTACTCTCCAGTAATCGAGTTAGGTGTCCAAAGAAGGTGAATCTTCTTTTCCTAAAAATGTTAGTGAGCTGCTCGTTGTTCCAATGTAAGACCGCATTTGTACTGTCCCCCCACCAAATGTTTCTTATTAATAATTGTTCGGAGTACTCTCCTTTCCATTCTCTGGAGCTCCTCCGTTCTATTTTGGCTCTTTAGATTAAATAGGGTCTCCGAGGCGTAAGTTACGCTTGCCCTTATGACCGTGTTATAATGCCTAAGTTTAGTTTTTATAGAAAGCGATTTTTTTTTTGTAGGTGTTCTGGGTCAAATAGAAGGCAGATCTTAATTTAGCTACTCTGTTAAGTATTGCTGGTTTTTCTCTGAGGTCTCTGGTAATAGTTTCTCCCAAGTACTTAAATTTATTGGTAATCTTTAACCAGTCGTTACTGATTTTTATGAACTTTTGTTCTGTCTTTCTTATTGGCATTATCCCTGTTTTCCTGAAGGATATTTGGAGGCCGACTTTTCCTGGGATGTCTCTTAGTGATTCAATTTGGTGTGTTGTGTCTTCCCAGCTGTTCGATAAGAGTGCCAAATCATCCGCAAAGGCTAAACAATTTAACCCTATCTTTGTTCCAATTTTGATTTGCCCATTAACCTTGTTCCACTCTCTAATATTATATATATATATAAGAAACTTAACAAATTTATATGATTGTTTTAGTTTCAAGTAATGTAATGACAAACTGAATTAATTTATTTGTTAATTTACTTAACTTTAACTTAGTTGAATTTTAATTTGATATGATCTTTAAAAAAGTCATATTTTGTAGTCATGCTTTCTGTGAGAACTCCAGTAGAAATAAATAACGAATTCAATGTGTCTAACAATCGACTTCCATATAACAGTCGTCAAAGGCAGCCTAGCTCAGATAGTGATACAAGTTCATTATCTGATGTTAATTCAATGGAGGGCCCTGGAGCTAATGAATACAAATTTACGGAACATACACATTCAAACCAGGTAATAAATGAATAAGATTTGTTTTTACATGAAATTAAATGAAAGATGAATATGCCTACTTTTGAGTATGGAAAATAATACATTGGATGTGACTACGTCCAATTAACAAACAAATTGCAATTAAACGAATTGTTGTTAATATTTGTAGACACTAAGCAGTTGTTACAAACTATAATTTAGAATATCATACAGTAATTTATTTTTAACAATATTATAGTAGCCCACATGTTACTATTGTACATTAATCAGATACTTAGTTTGTTAAAACATTATCACCAGATTAATTGGATTGTCCTCTTCAGTTGTATCAAGACACAAAGGCATACTTAGGGCAGTACAAGTGGTGCAAATGCATAAGGCCTCACACCTGTGGATTTTTTAATATAGTTTTTGTTTGGTTAAAGTTCTCAAAAGTTAACGCAAAAGTTCGTCAAAGAAATGCATCTATCGAATATCTGAATAAGTGTTATTAAATTGACAGTTATGAATGTGTTAATGTATGTCTCTGTAACACTATTCGTGTGAAAACTGTGTTATAATGCAGCACCAAGTAACAGTCAATGTTTGACATCACAGCACTTCCCATGACCAACTGAGGTACTTAAAATAAAGAAAATTATAATATAAACTGTTTATCCATCTCATTTGGGACCAGGCAGAGATTAGAAGGCACAAAAGGTAAAAGGAGCTAACAAAATAAAGTACTATGCCATATTTAAATCTATCATAATTGTTTTAAAGTATATACTATAATGTTTAAAAATAAAGATGACAGTTGGCTTAAAAATAAAGATGACAGATGAAAATGGCTTTTATTTTTCTGTAATATACATATACAACTTTAACTAACCTTCACTTTCACTTTGACTATAACACAAAAGTTAAACTTTGGATGTAGGAGCATGACCCTCACATCTACACTCGATGATGTCTTTTGAAGCATCCGTTGAACTGATATATTCTCTTTGACAAAATTAGAGATTCCACTGCCTTCGAAGTACTTATATTTTGGCTGTTGGAGTACTACAACTGGCAGTTGGATGTTATGGTTTTTATTTTTGTAAATTTAATTTCTAGTCAGTTTATAAACAAATTTGTATTCTAAACTGATTTTATTCACTAAATTTTAATCTTATTTTAATAATGATTAGGATTATATACCTATTCTTCCTGTCAGTGGTCTATCAACTCACCTCATAAGGGCTACCGCGGTTTTGAAACTTTATAGTTTCATCTTCAGGCCATACAAAATGTTAAATCCCTCTGTCGAGGTCGTCACAAAGTCAAACAAAACATTAAAACGTACATCACAAACACTAAGCACAATTACACATTTAAAATATTCGTCATGAAATTCGGCTTGGCCAAGCTACACACGCGACTCGTACATCGTTACATTCCGGACTGCGGAGTCTCCATTATTAGTAGCGCGCCCGTCGTTGTTATCAGTCTGTTGGTTTTTGTTACTCAAATCACTTATCCTTAGAGCCATGTCATATATTAAGTTTGATTTGAATGTAATTTTTTTATTGAGGATGTTCTGTGGGTCTGATTTTTTGCTCTTGTAAATCTCAAACTCTTCAATCGCATCCATATAACTACTTTTATTACATAAATGTAATATTTCCATGTTATTGTATGGATTTTGTCCATAAGATCTTCATGGATGTCTTCAAATTTATGGTTTTGTCCATAAGATGCAGTAGGAAGGTTCTGAAAGAGACATTTTTTTCTTTTGCTAATTCTTTTTTTTCCAAAATAGGGTGTGGCTTAAACCAAATTGTTGAACCATATTCCGTGGAGATGTATGTTTTTTGAAGAGGAATATACTTCATCAAGAACGATTTTTTTATTTTTGTTTTTATGTTTGGCAATAAGCCTATTCTCGCAGCCGAGAGTTTGTCGTTAATGCACTTCTGGGTATGTGCTCTTTAAATCTTTTCTTAAAAGAGCGAGATGTCTGACCGATATAGAAGCTTAGGCAATCACTACATTTCATTTTGGATATGCCAGTTTTTTCAAAGTTATCTCCACTTTTATTTGCAGCTGGCTTCTTTAATAATGTTGACAACTTATTACTTGTTCTGAAAGAGACATTTTTTTTCTTTTGCTAATTCTTTTTTTAGGGTGTGGCTTAAAGTTGAACCATATTCCGTGGAGATGTATGTTTTTTCATCAAGAACGATTTTTTTATTTTTGTTTTTATGTTTGGCAATAAGCCTATCAACAATTGAGCTTTTATATCCATTAGAAACAGCTATGTACTTAATGATTTTCACTTCATTTTCATAGCTTCTTTTGTCCATAGGGAGTGAAATTAACCTGTGTACCAAACTATTGTAAGCTGCCATTTTTATATTGTATGGATGGTGGGATATTTTAATAACTTTCTTTATTTATCAGTTTGTTGCTATGCAAATTAATTAGTCTCTCCCTACCCCTCCCTCCCTATGACATACACATAGGCGTACATCAGTTGAAGCCTCATATGTGTAGAATCCAAAATGTCCTACTTTGTATATTTAATTTTACGTATCCCTTTACTCTTATTTATTTATAAATACCTGATATGTATATATTGTGTTTTTATTATTGAAATGTTCTTTTGTAAGCCCTTTTTGCCATTCCTTGCTGGTTACGGTAATATTTACGGTAAACTTGCATTGTCCTTAGGCTACTAACCATGACATCAGCACTTATGAATTTCGTCAGCCATTTCCTCAGATAGTATTATTTCTGTTTATAACCTTTTTCAGTGTAGCCTATATGTAGCTTTCACATTATGAATTGTTACATTACTTATTTTAAAATACATAATCATTTCATAAAGTGGGTGAAGGATGCAGTAACCTTTTGCCATCCACTAATTCTAACACTACATAAAAAGCAACAACATTGTGTGAAAACATAAACATTGACCTGCTTAACTATATGTCTTGTATATATAAGGTGTCATACAAATATTCCTTTGAAGGAAGTTAGTGGATAATAATAATAATAATACTTTTAATTATAATAGTTAGTATTTTTGTATTGACATTTTCATGTTGGAATATCAGTACACTGTTTGTCTGTGAGAGATGACACAAAACAAAACTTTCTGATGTATATACTTTAACAGCTCTAGTTGTAAATATTACCAGTCAAAAAGAAAAATCAGAATAAGAATGTACTAATAGTTCCCCAATTGTTAATTAACATTAAGGCAATTATTAAAACAACAACAATTTAGTAACTTTCAAGACACAAGAGAGGAAAGATGCAGTTCAACAAGCTTTATGTAAATGTAATACAAGTGAAACGATTAACTAGACGATCAAACAGTTTAAGTATGAAAAACTAGAAGTCTACAGATGTGAAAAGAAAAATGTAAAAATGTGAATAATACATACAGCCATACTACTAAATATAAAATAATTAAATAAACTGGAAGCCTTTAAGGTAATATTTAAAACAATAAATAATATGGCTTTATTTTAGAATCCAATTTAGATAGATATAATGAAAATAATATATTTTAAATAATTCATTTGAATTAAGAAAAGTTTAAATTTAATTGTAGGCTATGGGAATTTTAAAAACTTTATTTATTTATTTACTTTGCCCAAAATTATTAAGTATTTATCTACAATTCAGTTTGATCTTCAAGTTATTAAAAAAAATGCAAAGTTCACTCTAATTAATTATAGATATGGATTTAAACTCACTAAAATCAACATATACTTTCTATTTCACTATTATTCAGTCTTGTTTCACTATCTCTTTCACTCAAATCACAATATATAAACTTGTAGTACAGGAGCCCTGAGGATGCCTACATCTACCAGTGCTGGTGTCTGACAAGTGTCTTCTCCACTAACACGTGGAGAAAGAAAGTGTCTTCTTCTTTCACAAATCAAGATTCCACTGCCTTCAATATTTTCGAGGCTGGATGTTGGTCACTACTTTTGGCAAATTTTACAGCTTTTATTCTTGTGAATTTATAAATAAATTTTATTTTAAAACTGATTTTATTGATTGAATTTTAATCTTATTAAAAATAACTTCTTTTTTTCTTTATTTATTCATTGTTGCTATTTAAATCATGCACAATTTTTTAGTAAAAATGCTGTGTAATGTTTATGATGTAATATATTTATTTACATCATCAATATTACTTTGTATTTTATAATAATTTATTTATTTATTTATTTTTAGGTTTTGTTAGGATTGAATGAACTTAGAAAAAATGGACAGTTTTGTGATGTGACTCTTTCTGTTGATGGTGTGAAATTTCCTGCGCATAGAAATACACTTAGTTCCTTTAGCCCTTACTTTAAGGTACAGTACAATAATCTTTCTGTTGATGGTATAAAACTTGTACATAGAAACACACTTAGTTTCATTATTATAGGGCCATTGATCCTAGTTTTGCCTCTCAGCTATGCAGCTTCTTGTTCACCCTCATCCACATTTTCAACCTTCCTAATCCAACCTCAGGTTTTTAGATAATAGTGAGATAATTGGATGATGTTGCTCTGTTTTATCATCTGTCCCCCACTCCAGATATTGCCTAGGAATTAAAATTGTTTCCTGTGCTTACACAGGACAGTAAAAAAGTAAGTGTTGAGCTGTTTCCTCAGCTGTACTAAATTTCCTACACAAAAGATTTGTCATATGAAAACCCATTTTGTGTAAATGACTGCGAATGTCCAGTGACCCATCAGAAACCCCGTCACTCTCTGCAGATCCATTAATTTCCGCCTGCACAAGATTGTTCATAAAGGCCTTCGGTTTTAATATAAGATACTCCATATGCAGATTCACCTTCTTCACAGCACCAATATCCTTCAGCGTAAGCTGCGTTCACAACCTTTTAACACCAGTTTCCGATTGACTGTTAGAAGTAGCCTGCCTGTTCTGAGAGGACCCACCACACCGATTCAGCACTAAATCTTCCTGGACCCCAAAGGGATGCCCAACCTTCATTTGCATGTCCAACCTTAGCATGGTGCTTATCCTCCCATGCCAGATACCTTTCCTCTTAATATAGAACACTGCATATTAAAAGCCTCTGGTGAGGGCTTCTTCAATCCTTTTCCTTACTAGTTGATCACTGGAAAGTAGTACCTCCCTGTCCACTACTCTCCTGTCCGATTTTACCATCTTTCAGATTTAGCAGGACGTCCTCCAAGGATGACAGATCGTCCATGCTTAATTTGTTAAGAGGAGTTCATTCGACCTCAGGCCCACTCCATTGCTTTTGGTCTCGGGCCCACACACTCCCCTTGATTCCTTAGTTCTTGTTTTTCATTCAACTCGGCCATATATAGTTGGCCGACTACTATTACCATTTGTACGGTTTCTAATAGTCCATTCCGTCAGTCACCGGTTTAAAGGAATAAGGAGTAAATACTGCTGGGTTCTTCCTTGTGCACAATAGGCTCCGTTAAAGTCACTGAATATGCCCAGTGTCATTCAGCCTTTGGCACATAGTGCACAAACATCTTGGCATAGGACACCCCTCCTCTTGGTTCTCCCAGGCATTATTGGACTTTATCCAGCTTTTGGTGGCCTTGCCTAAAGACTGGGAGTTTTATGGAGCTTCCTTTAGTCATTACTTTATGGTGAAGTACGATAAAGTAGATACACCTAATTTGTATTTTCAGCTGCAGCAACGAAGTGTTAAAGTATTACTGTCAAGTCTCTACTGTATATAATTTTTTATCTTTATTTTAAGGCTGAAAAGTAGTGAAGTACTGGTATATTTTTAGAGTAGATAATAAAGGATCAAAAATTAGTAGTTAAATGGACAGTCTTGTAGCTTTAGGCAATGTCATTATAGTAAGGAAATCATTTAGTTTCTCCAAAATTTGGGAAAATGTTGAGAAAGCAAAATTTTAATAGTCCTGCTGAAAAGTTATTTTTAATTATCCAGTACTCTATTGTTTCTTACACGAAGTGTGTTTTTTTAATGTAGTACTCTTTTGAAATTTGGCTGCTGCAGTGCTGCGGTTGTCATTTCCTGCATGCATGCTGAGAACCTACATCTTCGGCCTAGCTACAGATGAAATTCAACCATATGTATGTCTGTTTGTGAATAATTAAAATGTTTTAGTCGATTTAGCATCCTGTTGACTATGGAATATGTGCTGTGATTCATTTTGTTAATGCATAAGCCACTATGAGTAATGGAATGGTAAAAAAATGAGTTCGAGCTTATAAATATGGCTGCACAAATGTTCATGATAAGGAACAAAGTGGGCAACCTTCAAAGACTTCATGCATAAAGTTTATGAAAAGTTCAAAAGAACAGTAATGTTAGAAATTCATCTATCTAATGAGGTTTCTTAAGTTTCAAAAAGTTTTTTTATGAAATTGTGGCATTATTTTGAGTAGTGGGTACCTTGTGTATTCTCTACTGCCTCAAAAAGTTGTCTACTGAAAAAAACCACTTCTCCACACATGCATTATCTGCAATCAAATATGAAAATGTATTAATTTTCCTCCAACCTTTTCCTTAATTGTCTTCATAGTCAACAGATCTGCAAATATTACTCCCAACAACTTTAGCTAAAGCAATTTCTCTTCTGTACAGCCAGTATTTTGTTAGAAGTATATACAACAGAACAGAAAGCACTATATTCATAAGGAATTTTGTCTTAATCTGGATGTTACTTCAACCTCTGTGGTCACTAAGGGTCTGCAGACCGAATTCTTAGAGTTTGGGTTGAGCCAGGTTGGGTTCTTTTTTTTTGGCGCTCAGGCTTTTCGGGTTGGGTCAGGCCAAACTGTTAAATGGGGAACCCATCACATTTTTAGCTAGGTTTGAGTTTTAAAAAAACTATCAGAATTAAAATGTTCTTCATTTCATATTTAACCCTTTGACTAAGATGTATTCGATATAATCGGTTTTTAAAGATTATTTGAATACCGCCTATGGTTGATTACATCTGCTCGCAAAAATTGTCTGAATACCACCATATTTTCTTAGGAGATCAAAACATTTTGCAATCTCGTTCCATAATTAACAAATGCATATTTTGTACAAAGCTTTCTTTAATAGAAGAACATGATATTCTTTCAAAATTATTAGTAAACAATTTACAGAAATTTCCCTGCAAGGTATTGGTAATCGGCAACACTACATTGTAATAGTTTTTGAAACAAACAGGTGTAACCACCTTACACGTGCTGGCCAAAATGTAAAACTATTGCATAACCAAAACACAAAATAACATTTTTCTTTTAATATAATTTACAGTAATTTGTCTGCATAGACTTAACTTACACAATTAAAATATTTAATTAAATATTTGGTTTCATTTGTCAGACGTTTACAGAGTTTTAAAGTTAATTATAGTTAAGATTAATAGTGTAAGGCTTTATAGAGGGAGTAAGAATAGAGTCTGATTTGTTGAATTCATTTTATTAGATACAAAAATGTCTGTATATTACTGGTTAGACAAAACCTCTCTTGTAAATATAGATAAATATAAATTGAGGTCTCCAGAGAGTCGTAATAATATCCAATTAAAATAAGGGTGATAAAATCTAATCTCACATTTACAATCACAGTATTGGATATTTTCATTTGATTTTTGTCTTTGTCAGTAACGACCATGAAATGATACCATTCTGCAGAATTCAGCGTGTTTCTGTATACATTTGTTTCACTGTAGTACTTGTTCATCACATAATATATTTATTTGACAAGGCGAAGTGTTGACTCGGCCAGACAAGGAATAAGAAACTATATTTTGTAAACATTCAGAGTTCACTTGGTGTATAGTCACATTCATTACATTTATAATGGATATACACAAAGAATGTCTAATCTGTTAATTGTACAATCTATTTGATGTTGTACAATGTTGATGTTGCCAATTTGATTTGGTGTTGACTCCCTTCTCAGTAGATCACAATAAATAAACCGACTAACAGTACTGCGCTCACTGACAGGTCAAAAACAGTTGACTTTGTCGAGTAATACTAATAGAATATGATTACAACTGGTTAGACACTTGTCCTTTAATGATAATACATTTTTTTTATATTATTTGTTTATTACTTATTTATTTTTGGTAATGAAAATATGTATGCGTATTTATTTGGCCTGACCCATTCTTGTCCTGAACTGTAATCTTGGATCAAACCATAGTCGGGCTTTCAAACGACCTGACCTGACCCGACCCGTAAAATTCGGGACTCCGCAGTGAATACTCATCGATCTGTTTAATTTAGCTGACTCACATGAAACCTTTACAGATATCATATAAAAGTTCAGTATTCAATTTTATACCTAGGTTTTTTACCACATACATTGCATTTATGTCCTAATTTTCTACCTTTATATCTGTTATAGTAGAAATTATTTTTCTAGCCAGAATGGGAACTTCAGGTTTTACTAACACCATCTATGATTTAATTAATGAATTAACTGTGTTTTCCATCCACTCGCTGACTCTGTGCTTCGATTACTACAGCCACATTGTCATTGTTTGCGCCCCTTGTGTTAGTGTACAGTAATACAAACAGCCAAGTGGTTATGAGTTTATATATCCTCACCTCCGGTATGGAATCATACTACAAGGTGATTCCTCGGTGTTTCAGTTAATAAGGCTATTTGTATTACAAAAAAGCAATATGATTGTGGCTGGCATAAAAAAGTTGGAGACTTGCAGAAGTGCCTTTAGACACTACCTAATTTTTATACGTATGGATGTTGAATATAAGTGTCATACTGCCCTGAATATGGAAGTATGTGATTATATATTAACCGATTTTGAGACCACTTATGATTAGAGCAGTGCAAGTTTTGTAATTTCAAAAAACTACTCTACCAAGCAGGGGAAGAGGTATTATTAAATAAACTCCCAATTAAAAAAAAAAAAAATGGTCAAGAATACAATGTTATGAAAATATTTTAAAACAACTTTTATTGTCCATTCCATGCTATTCTGTGGAGGAGTTAATCAGAATGGAGTTTGCTATTCAATGGTGATGTTGCTTGCATTACATGGCATGGTCACTTTAGTTAATAGTTTTATTTATGTTAGGTATTGCCAACAATAGTTGGTTGTTGTGAAAATATTATAGGTTTAAAGTGTTACAATGCAAAAATTGTATATCCTGAAGCAGTAAATAAAATAATTGTATTGTCCACCATCATTTAATATTAATTTGGAAGTATTAAGTAGTCAATCTGATATCAGAACTTTTTTTATTTGATCCACTCTGTCCGAATATGAGAGGGTTAACTATATTTATTTATTTAATTTTTTTTTTTTTTTTTAGGCAATGTTCCTGAGTAAATTAGCAGAATCAAAACAAAGTGTTGTAGCATTGCGTGGTGTTGAAGTAGACATGATAGGGTTGCTACTTGACTATGCTTACACAGGTTCGATAGTGATAACTAGATCAAATGTACAAGCCCTTTTGTCCGCTGCTAATCTGTTGCAAGTGTTACCAGTCAAAGATGCTGCTTGCCTTTTTTTGGAAAGGCATATGGATGCCTCGAATTGCTTAGGGATTCACATATTTGCTGAAGCACATGCGTGTGTAGATCTTCAAAAAAAAGCTAAGGAATATGCATTAATGTAAGTAAAGAGTTAGTAAATATTTTCGTACAATATTATTTCTTAAAATAAAACCTAATTTTGTGATCTAACTAACTGAACAAAAGTAATTAATTTAAACATAATGTGAAAGATACAAGTAGAGTGGAGTCCCGAACCCGATAAAATCAGTGAAAAGCGCCAAAAGTTGAAATATGTGTATTGAAACAAAAACTAATCAAAAAAAAGAATTTGAAAATTTTTACAACAGGTAATGAAAGTAATGAAGTTTTGATATATATGTATAATTAAGAACTTTTAAAGAATAATGTTAACAAACTGGTACATGAGGTCTATACAAAATACTCAGTAAATAACCTTTTCACTGATATAGCATTGAACTTCAGTTTTTGCGTATGAGTCGGGGCACTGTTTGTTATCCCTAATATTTCCTTATCACTTTTGTGTCTTTTAAAGTCTCTTTTCCTCTTCCTTAACCTTTTTAGCCAAAGTTAATGACTTGTAAGTTCGTGCCTTGGATAGTGACATTATAATGCACACAAAAGTTTAACAAAAGCACAATACTGACTCGCATCATAGCGTGGAAACCAAACAGCCCACTTGAGAGCTTGAAAAGTCGACCTAGGCTAATGTATCACAACATTCTAATAAAGATTTGTGCAGAACCCTCCAAGTGCAAAAGAATAGGGCAAGTGGATGTGAAAGGTTAGGGACATGGTAACTAATTCTAATGTCACTAGCTAATCATGGAAATAACAGAAACAGAGAAGACACTCGGTGGATATGAAACACAAGAGCTACTATGGTTTTACTGTTTTATCAAAAACCTCTCAGATAAAAAGTTCAAATTAATTAAAACAAAATTAATTTGAACCACAGAATAATCCGTGATTTTTTTAACATTTTACAATATTTGTAAGTATGCCAAAAAGTTGAAATTATCTGTGATTTTGAATTGAAGGTACTTGAATTTCTCTATTTCCTTTGTGATTGCCACTTAAAAGAATATTATATTTGAAATTTATTCTTCAATTAAAAACAGTTTTATCTCTGGTTTAGTAGTCAGTGAAGTTATAGCAAATAAGTTCTTGCCTTTTATTTTAATTTTTACACAAAAAAATAGTGTTTTTATAATGATTGTGCAACTTTTGTACTGTAAGCCATTTGTTTTAGAAATTTTTGTGAAGTTTACCATCAAGATGAATTCCTTACATTGATGCCAGCTAAGTTGATAGAACTCACAAGTAGTGATGAGCTAGAGGTGGAGAAGGAAGAAATAGTATTTCAAGCAGTTGCTCGTTGGTTTAACCATAAACCTGATACTAGACGTGTTGATTTCCACAAGGTAGTATATCATTGGTCAAAACCTAAGTTACTAGGAATGTATACCCTATAAAATTTTGTGTCCTATATGGACCTTGTTATAGAAGTGGCATTACAAAAGCAATTGTGCTATATCTTCTTCATATTGGGTAGTCTGATCATGACGTACTGGTTCTTGAAGTTGCTTTCAAGGTCCAAGAGTCCTGTAAACTCTATAATCTTATCAATGAGATTCTCCTATGGAATGGTCAGGCCTTTAATCATTTTTCCAAAGATTGTTTCTTTCTTGCTCCAAAATTTTACATTTCAGAAACAGGTGATGTACAGTCTCATTTTGTACACAGAAGTAGTGGTTTTATATACCCATCCTGTGCATATGTTTCCTAAAGTAACCATTTCCTGTTATCATGGCTATCACTTTCTTATATTGTGCAGTCTTCTAATCTGAGATCATGTCAAGCTCATGATCCCCTATGACCTCAGATGTGATTACAAAGGGATATCCTCATGTTGACATTTCCAAAGGTTTTTGTACTGAAGGCGGTATGCATTTTTCCTTACCACTGCTTTAATGAACAATTCTAACGGACAAATGTTTAGACAACAATTAAGGTCATACCAGTAGCACTGCTAATTGCTCCCATAATCACAAGACACCATAATCTTTGTACACCTGCCAGTCTGATGATTATTCTCTGGATTTTTGATTTTGGCCATCAAATAAGAGAACCATGGCTGGTTCCACAATGATAGTGAAAAGCCAAAAGTTTCAGATACAGATGCCATTTTCTACAGATCAGGTCTATAAATCTTGTTGTTGTTATTTCCTATGGCTAGCCCGGACTCCAGTCCATCAGCCTCCTTGCCTCCCAATACAGCCATGCGAAGCTCTTCTGTCGTCTCGAATCAGCATTCAATCCAGGGCATGTCAGTAGGTGTTCCTTGCTCATATTTGAGTTCATCTCTTGGCACAGAGGGCACATTTCAGAGGAGTAGACTCCAATGTGCTTCAAGTGGGCGGCGAGGCAGTCATGACCCGTGCCAAGACGGAACTGTGCCACTGACTGTCTCCTTGGTTTTTCCTTCAGTCCGTCCCATTCCTCGTCTATATTTTCCCAGTGTTTGCCTTTTGCTATGCTCTTCATTTTTTCCACCTGCTGTTTCTTCATTGTACTTTTAAGCATGGCTTTTGCCTTATTTGGATTGGGCAAATGTTTGTGTTGGGGTAGTAGTGAACCTTTCTTTGCCAGCTCATCTGCAGCCTCATTTCCTGGCACACCTACATGAGAAGGGATCCATTGGAACACTATATTTCTGCTTAATTTTTGAAGCATTCGTAACATTTGATGTATTTCTTTAAGATTGTTGCCTGCTGATGATGATAGGGCCTGCACTGCTGCCTTGGAATCTGTCAGTATTACACAGTTTTGGTGTTCAGCAGAAGGAGAAGATATGGCCTCCATCTCGACGTCAAAATTCGACCTTTTCAGCCCAACCGGGTAGTGGAGGGAGAAATGGGTTGTGTACACTCCCGCTCCGGTGCTTCCGTCCTCATACGTGGATCCATCTGTGTAGATTCTCAACCATTGGTCGGAGGGGTATCTTTCTTCTATTGTGGAGATGGCCAGTTGTCGGAGAAGCAATGGGGGACATTCTCTCTTATTAACTTTCTCAACCAAAGACAAATTTATGTCTATCTCCAGAAGGTGAATTTGGTTAGTTGGTATTGTATGGATGGTTCTGTAATGGATATCTGTTTATTGTCATTGAGGTATTCTGATATTAAGGAAATGGGATTTTTATGGTTTTTTAATGTGTTGCTTGTGGAGGCGAATTTGGTCCATGATGTCTGAGGCAGTCCTTGCAGCCCCAAGTATGTAACTGCCGCAAGTTGTTTGACTTCTTCTTCTATAGGTTGGTTCTGCGTGTACATCTGCATTGCTGTTATAGGAGTGGTTTTAATGGCTCCACAAATAAGTCAGAGCATTGTTTTGGCATCTTTCCAGTTGTTGTAGGGCTAGCTTACCTGCAGTGATCAGTACTTCGCTTCCTTATGTTATGACTGGTTTTATGTATGTATTATAGGTTGTGTTCAGTGTATCTTGAGTACTTCCCCACTTTACTCCGGCGAGTCGTTTCAGCAGAGTCATTCTTTTATTCACCTTATCTGTGATGTGTCTGGTGTGTTCTTTCCAGCTCAACTTATTATCCATGACTATACCAAGGTATTTTGTTACCTCGCTTTTGGGTAACATGTTGTTGTTGTAAGTAAGATTGAGTACCGGATTCTGATGTTTCAGTGAGAAGAACTGGTACATCGTCTATGCATGTTGTCTTTGCATATGATTGTCTGTTGTCCAGTTGCTCAGTATCTGTAGTACTGTTGCTCAGTATCTATTCATTTTATCCTCTAATAACTTTTGCTGGTTGGAGTTGTTCTTTTCCTTTGTCCAAATGATCACGTCATCCGCAAACATGCCGATATTAACACCTTTCAAGCTTTTAATTGTCTTCGGCAAGTCATTTATATAGACATTAAAGAGGGTTGTGCTTGAGACAGCACCCTGAGGAAGTCCAATTTTGCTTTGTTTATACCCGAGTCCTTGTTCCCATACCTGACATTGGTCTACCTTTGGGAAAGGAATCTTATATACCAGCATAACATGTTTCCTCCGACCTTCTTCTGGTGCAGTTTTTGCAGCAATTTATTTCTTCACACAGTGTCATATGCTCCCTTGAAGTCTATGAAGATGGCCAAGATGCTCTCTCCTTGATTGAATGCCTTCTTTATTGCTGGGGTAAATCACAACGTCTGGTGTGTTGTGGATCTTCTCTGTTTGAAGCCTGCCTGTTCCTCTGCCAGTATGCTATTTGTTTCAAGGTACCAGTTGAGTCTGTTTATAATTATACGCTCTTGAATTTTTGCTAGGACGGATGTCAGAGCTATGGGTCGGTATGTCTCCCAGGTATATAAATCCTATAACCTACCATTTTTTTCTGTTGATGTCCTTGTTAAATGTGATGTCTGGAATAACTTCAGATCTCACTTCCCCATAGGGTTAGAGGTCAAAGTCTCCACAAGTGCTTCCTAGGAAATGGAATGACTGTGCACCATGTTTTGGGAGCTTGTGTGACCATGATGAACTTGTTCATGGTTTCACCAACAAATGATGCTTCTTCAGTGATCAACCATGTGGTGTTGTCTTAGCCTCCCTCATTTCTAAAAATACCTAGGTGCTAACTCCTTATTATGTAAAAAACACCTTCAATCCTGCTCACTAACTGGTATACAGCAGAGTCACAGGGTTTCCCTTGAATGTATGCATGCTGATTCTTATGTAAAGGGAATCATGTAGCAGTAGGGTATGCCTATGTATTACCTTCTCTATAGCCTTTAGAAGTTACCAGGGAAAGGACTAAGTTATTCTACCTCATGCTCTCCAGCTTTATTCTGGTCATTCTCCATGTTGAGTGTGTTAAATAAATTAATTAAGTAAATAAAATGCACTCCACATGAAGGAAGTGATCTTACAGTCTGTCTGACCTTACTACTGTTAATATACAACAGGTCGTTGCTTCCATGAAGTGACTGAATGAATTTTCCTCTTAGTTATTTACTGTGGTACAATCTGGGAAGTGTGTTCTAAAAAGAATTCTTTCTCAATACTACTATTGGCCAGTTGACCTCCTCTAAGTTTCAACTGGAGAAATTGGGTCCTTGGTCAGCAATTTCTAGTCAGCTTCCTGTTCACTGTCTATGTCAGTGCAGAATTTTCTCTAGGAATTCCTCTACGCTATTCTGACTTTCCTGTTGTACGATAATAACATGTCACGATATGCATCACAGTAACCTTAGCCTTTTTCTTAGCTTTGATAACTGAGGTGTCCACCATGCTGCTCCTTTTTTTCTGACCTTACACAGTGGGTAATATGCCTCATAGGAGTTGGATGCAGTGCCTTGTCTGATCCAAGGTTCCTGGATGAGGATTACACAGAGTTTCTCTGAAATAATTTTTTTTAAGGATAGCCGTTGCATAGTTACTATGCTGAAGATTGATATGGAGAACTTTTATTATTCGTATCATTCAGCAGCCGGATAATTTCAGTTTCTTTTATCTTCAGATTATTCTTCAGACTTCCACTGACAACATCAGCGTCTTCTTGTGACATTTTCACGGTCAGACTCCCCGAAACCACTGCATGAACATTTTTTCAAGATCTACAGTTTCTAGTAGTATTCTGCTTACGAGATTATTTCTACTGCTACTTTCTCTTCGTCCATAGGCCGACCTCCGCAGGCAGGATTATCCGAAAATTCTTTTGAAGTACTATTTGGTATTTTTTCCAGATATTTTATCCATTTTTATGTACATTCACTTTGGTTTCATATAGGATTTCCCCATCTCTTAGTTTTTAAAGAACCAACTCCTAACAGTGTAAGACAACACTAGCAGTGCTCTCTATGATGAATGGTGGCACTAATTCATCATGTTACAACACTGTCATCGGGCATTGTGGTATTTAGTAGATCCTGTCAACAATTATTCCTCTACACCCTGCTAAAGTTGCCGCCTTGGTCTGAGACTGCTTATTTGGCAATCCTTATTCGTAGCTAACCCCCAAATGACCCGCCCAGTAGCTAAAACTTGCCTATGTAAGCTACAAACATTTGTATATAGTTTCCAAAATTCTCTCAGGTACAATAAACTCATACTGGCTAACTGAACAAGCTATGATAGATGTTTAGAGTATTCCAATGAAGTGTAATTAGAAAGATCCAAGGCAATGAATTCCATCATTTGTTTTATGAAATGAAAGGAAATCAGTTGTAAAGGGCTACATTTGTAAATGGAACCAAGGAGGCTATAGGTGCCTGGCAAGGACATGAGTGTCAGAGCCTATCATTGGATCTATTGAAACATGTGGTTACAATCTGTGAGTACATAGATGGCGGATATTAGTAGTGCTTGGGTTTGGGAAAACGGAACTTTGTACCAAAACTCATTCCTAAGTATCAAGGAGTTGTAGAACTTTGTCCCTTGCCATGATTGTTAAAATTGCTTTCTCATCCTTAAACTTTGGACAGTTGAAGGAACGAGCTAGATGATCTCTACCACAATTGGAACATTTTGGATCATCCGTGCAATTATCACTACCATGGCCAAGGAACTACAATTACCATTTACCTGCATCTTGAAGCATCGTGTGGGGTTTGGAACATAGGGTCAGACAGAATGTACCCTCTTCATATTTGGCAAATACATATACTATGTATTCTGGGATAGTAGTACTTATTGTCATGTGTTTTTACTTATTTAATCATTCTCAAAAAATTTCCAAACAGCGACTAACTATTAGGAACAGTATAAGAGTAAAAAAATAATAAATATTACCGAAAGACACATATACATATACGAATACTCATTCGGCCGCTTTGATCATTCAAATACTACGGCAATGACTGAGTTATCATGTAGAGTCTGTACATCCTTACTGTACTGTACAGATGAATTGCTTTGTTGAATAACTTATTTGAACAGTAATTTAATTTGTTGTTCTATATATTAGATGGATCGTTTTTGGTAACGGCATAAATTTCATAGTCGTCGGATAATGACAATTGGTGACCTTTCTTGCAAAGACCATAAGGTTTTGAGTGAAATATCATTTTTGCTTGCGTAATGTGGATCTTGGTAGATGTTCATCGAGTCTGCCTGATGTAATATTTATTATGATTGTGCATGTGATTTTTATATTCCAGGAAGTAATATGCTTTACATGAAATAATGCCTAGAGTAATCTTTATTTTCAAAATATTAAATTAAGTAACTTATTTATTATTTTATATTCATTCATTTTTTTATTAATCAATTAATTCAATGCATCCCCCTTTCTCATGATAGATGTAAATATACTTTAAACCCTTTATTAAAGAAAATACTATTAAACATTTGAGATAGATCCTAGGTTCATAAATGAATTTATTAACATTGGTAAATATTTTTAAATAGTACTACCAAATAAAATTTTCTTAAATATAAGATATTTGTGAAGAAATAAAATTATCATTTGAGATTAAAATTTTTAGGGGTTAACATATTATTACTTGCTCTGTGACTGTTCCCTTCTTTTCAAACCCTAGAATCGGATTTATTGTTAAACTATGCTTCCCTCCTGCGGTTATACCAAAGGAAAATAAATTATTGTTGAATTTGTAGGTATCAGTATATTGAGGAAGAGAGTTTGTGTCATTAAGTTCTAATTTGTAAAAGTTTACTTTTGTTAAAAATAGAAAAGTTAGTACTGAATATTTGTTCCAGGTTTTAGAAACTGTAAGATTGCCATTGCTAAGCCCATATTTTCTACATGATTGTGTAGAATCGTTACCATTAGTCCGTCAAAGTCCGGAGTGCTCTCGTCTTGTAGAAGAAGCCAAGTTGTACCACTTACTGCCTGATAGAAGGGCGGAGTTGACTTCTTGTAGAACCAAACAAAGAAACAGTGCTGATACTATTGAAGTAAGAACAGTCAGTCTTTCTTCATTTCAGTGTAGTGTTCCTATCAATTTGTTAGAAATTTCTATGAAGATAAAATAGTTTTAATCAAAATTTTCAGTTCTTTAGTAGCATTATTACAGAGAAAAACTTGTATAGCTTTATTACAAGAAAAACTTTTTTATCTTTATTACAAAGAAAACTGGTATAGCTTTATTACGGAGAAAAACTTTTATATAGCATTATTAAAGAGAAAAACTGTTATACCTTTATTACAAAAAAAACTTTTATACAGCTTTATTACAGAGAAAAACTTTATAGCTACATTTTCTTTACTTTATCACTAACCTTGTCATAGAATAACTTATTATTTGACCTATAGTATTTATTATGGAAATTAACAAAGTTTGTTCAGATGTACTGCTGTAGCTGCTTGTTTATCTTGGCAACCAATCATATGTCTAGTTTTCATAAGTCACGTGATAGTGGTCCGTCTACATGTTTCATTGTATTAAGCAAAATTAACATAGCTTACTGTAAACAATTATTCACAATGTAAAATATCTAGATTTGTTCCATATGTAATCTTGGCAGCCATTATCTCTCATTCGTTGCACTTTTGTCCTTGGCAAAGTCATTCATATTGTTGGATTGTTTGTTTTGAAATTATTAATTGTTTCAATAATTGTACTACTTTAAGGAAATTGATTACATCGCATTTATGTAATCAGATCCTTAGTTTATAATTTCAAAAATTTGTTTGTCTACCATTAACAGTTTTTGAATGTTTATGTTGACTTGGTGCATGCACGGTACCTGACCTGGCCTGGCCTAACATTTGTTACTGACCTATATTCCAAACTTGAGGATACTTTCAACTAAAGAACCAACGTGACATATGATGTAGCTTTGTGATACCCTATTTTCTTTTATCAGCAATTGTTTGGGTTATTTAAATGGTTTGTATTGCTTTAGTTTGGTGACACAATAAGGACCAAGTACATTTTTATCATTTAAATCAATGACATTTCCCTTTAATTAGCCTTCGTATATTTCATAAAAGTTTTGATGTTTTTTCATAGGCTGCATTTGATAATTTCAAACTAGCACTAAATCATTTATATTAAATATTGTTGGTTTATGTTTTGTGTTTAATATTTCAGCTTGCTTTACTCATTTATTGTGGTTTCCTGATTTGCTATGAGTAAATTATATTGTAATGGATCATCCATTATTATTGTAATTGATCATTAGAGTTTATACAAGATTTTTTGTAAACAGTAGGCTATGGCCAAAAGTTATTTCTGAATCATTGCAAACCATTGTTCTATGAGTTGTAGCAATCTAGAAGTAGACACTATAACTTTCTTTACTTCCTTACTGTTGACTTGATATAAGTGTCCCCCAAAGGCATAGTCTGAAGGTAAAACGGGCACTTCGGATCTGAATGATGCAGTGTCTGTATCTTGAAAAATATTTGCTTGATATTATTGAAAACTTCTTATCTTGCTGTTTTCAGGTAAATTTAGTTTTCTTTGATGAGAGGAGTAATAATGGTTTTATATGTTTGGAAAATTTATCTATGAATTTATTGTAATAATTAATGCATCGCAGAAATAACTGGAATTGTTTTCGTAATTTAGGGATTGGAAATTTTAGTATAGGTTAGACCTTATTCTCATCCATCTGTAGTCCAGAGTTGGTCATAGTATATCCCAAGAACGGTACTAAGTCTCGACATAAAACAGATTTATTAAAATATCTAAATTTGTTCCTAAATTAATTTAAGCTGTAAAAATGAAAATATATTTTGCGGAATATTTCCATATGCATTGTTTATATATATATATATACTGGTTAATTAGGTATCTTATCATGGAATCGGTTATAGGCCTGTGTGCATGACATCACCATTAATGTGATGTCATTAATGTGATGGCAGCCATCATCTTCCACTCATTGTGTTTTTGTCCTTGGTGAAGACTTTTATATCATTGGATTGTTTGTTTTCAAACATAATTGGATTATTTGTTTCAAATTAAGAATTGTTTCATACTGAACTAACTGTAAAAATTCTGTCTACAACTACAACTTACAATTTTTACAAGTGAATTCTAATAAAACTACAGCTATATACATTAAGGTATCAATATGCACTTAGAATATTTTCTTTTATAACTATGTTTATTTGTTGAAACAATACGTTTTATAATCTGTACTTCATAACTTTTGTAACCAATTTTAAAATGTTATGACTCATCACTTTATTTGATTCAGTAAACATTAACTGTGTTGTTGCTTTATTTTAACCTTTATAATACGAATGAAATTTGACGAAAAAGTAAACTACTTAAAGATTTGTATCACCATGAAAAGTTGTTTTTCGCAACAAAAATAGTTTGGGGCATCTAATAACGATGCTGTTACCTGGCCAATAGTCATTACAGTGATCAGTTGACTCCAGGATAATATATTGTATTTTCACTTAGTTGAATAACAGTTAATGTTCTGAAATGTTTTGATTGCCTTTGTTCAGAATTTTTGAGGATTTTGGACTGTTAGAATTTTTGTACATTTAATTAAATATTTTTCTTATGAATTTGGTAGTTTTTATTACTTCTATTTTCCCTAGTTTTTAGTGTTTTTGGATGTTTGTTTAGGTGTAAGCAGATTTGGATTACTTATATATACCTGTACTATAGAAAAAGTGAGTTTCTGAAGATTTTCCTATTTTACACTTTTTAGAAATCTTACTTCACCATCATAATGATCGTTAAATTATTAACATCATTAACATTATTATTATTATTATGCATCAATTAACATTTTAAATTTTCAAAGTGCATTCAAGATATAAAAATAAACTCATCAGGCTCGTTTTCAGTGCAATTTGAAAATTTTAAATTGTAGTTAATACAGTTTTTAACGCTGATTACTTTGGTAAAATCAGATATCCAGAAAAGTGTAAAATAAAGAATAGGTAACTAGCACTAGCTACTAATCTCATGTCTGTAGAGCTACAATTATTTTTGTTTTTCAGTCAAATAAAGATCTATTGTTTTTTCTAAGTATAATTTTTTTAAATTTATTTTTCATTTCAATTTATTTAACTACAACATCAGGTTAGGTAGGACTGTTGATATAATAATTACAAATAAAACAGATACAGCCATGGTGATTTCAGGTGATTGTAGCTGTTGGAGGAGAAGACGATAAAGTTGTGCTCAGATCTGTCGAGTGTTACAGCACGAAGACACAGATGTGGAGGACACTCGCTTGTCTACCATTTGCAGTGAGGTATAATTAATTCATTATCATTTGATTGGATTTAGCTTAGTTTGTTATACTGAATGACACACTCTCTCGGCGGCTTAACGTTTATTAATAAAATTGTTAGTTACTGAAAGATTGATAACTATTGGGCAAGTTCTTTAAAAAGGATCTTAAAAAAGTTTATCATTGGTAAGTAGTTGATAAATTGTGTGAAGAAGGTTAGATAGACTGCCTGCCAAGGTAATTATTTGTTAAAAAATGTTGGGGCCTACAATTTGCTTAAGAGATACTCCACATCAATCTCTGATTCAACCGGTACACAGGGATTTTCTCTAAACATAGCATGCTATTAATTTATTTTTTGGAAAGGTGTCACACTCCTAGCAGTAGTGTGGGACAGATATTTTAATATTAGATTTAAAATGTGAACATCATTTTATTTAAAATAAAATAAATTAGTACCACAAAAAGTCACAAATGAAACTTTGACAATGTTGTGAATTTCATAAATTGGAATAGTAATAGTTATTAATCTATAATTTCAAAATGACCACACTTTGTATTCTTGTCATTAAGTGATTTTTAAATAATAAACCAACATGTAAAAGCTTTTAAATATTTATTTATTCCAAATTTTTACATAGTGAGGTACATAAAATATGTCAATCCATTGAACCCTACAGATATATCAAAATACCTGTGTGTAGGTAGGATTGGATGAAAAACCTTAATACTTAAAAGAAAATAACAATAATAATAAAGTACAAGTAAATTATTATAACATTGAACCATCCTTAACCAATGCTAATTCATAAATATTATATATTAAAATTTATAGTGAAAACAGCAGATATAACTATTTTTAATATAATTATAATTCAAAATAATAACTAAACATTTGTAGAGATCCATTTTTTTTAGTCTTGTATTACCTGATTTGATATTTCTTAATATTTTTATTTAAGAAATAAATAAATAAATAAATCATGTGGCATCAAAATGATTGCACCTTAAAAAGACAATTCTAATGTCACAGAAATACCAACTCAAATTAAACACCAGTCTAGCAGTAGAATGTAGAGAGGTTGTATAAGCAAGATGGAAAGCTATGTCTATTAAAAAATAACGGCGTCATAGCAAAATTTACAACCTCTGTGGTTCTTTTGACACTGCCCGACTGTTCCAGGGTTAAAATATGTAATTGACCAATACTGAGACATTAAAGTAATAAGAGTTTAATCTAGTTAATTACTTAATTGTTACTGGTAGTTAATGATTACCATTAATGATTTAATTAAAGATTTAATGATTAAATTAATGATTTAATTAAAGATTTAGTTTAATGGTGGATTAAATAAGTTCATGGCTATTCTAGAAACTGGCTATCACTGTCTAAAACAAGTATGTGGTATTTCAAGTTTCATACAGTATGGCCATTTTAAATTTGATAAAATTAATATTAATTCCACTTAATTAATAGAAACTTCTACTCTCAAAAATTACTTTATTTTATATATTCTGTACCTATGATAAATTATTTAAGAAATATTAGTTCTAAACTCTGAAATGTAAAAGTATTAATAAATATATTTTAAAAACGGAAAAAATGATTGATTTACAAAACAAAATGGCTTTAATTATCAGATTACGATATTTATACATTAAAATAATTTACAAATTTAAACATAGCCATAGATGGCAATTAAGTTTTCAAAATAAGCATATGCAAATTATTAAAATTAGTTCTTACACAAATTCAGGAACATATTTATGAAAGTAGAACAATATTTCTTAATAAAACGATAACAATACTTATTCTACAATTAATTAAATAACATAGTTCAATGAATAATTTTTTTTAAGATTGATCAATCTTAAGTCAAGCTGAGTTGTATTGGAAACCAGAACCAAAAAAAAGGAAAAAAAACGTTAAAGAATCCCTTCAGCTATTAGCCTTACAAGTCTAACATGTATGTTTACATGTTAGACAATATTATATCTAAGATTTAGACAATACCTAGATTATTGTTTAGTCTATTCTTGGGGCAGGGTGGTCATGCGGACCTCCTTCAAGTAAAATTTAAATTGATTATTCAACAAAATGTATAATTAAATGTTTTGATATTCACTGAGCATAAAATTGTGTTATTTTAAAAATTAAATGTAGTGGTAGGCTTAATTTTAAAATTTATAATTCTTTATTATTTCGTACAAAATAATATAAATATGTTCATGATTTGCTAACATTTTTCAAGATACCCAAAATTTCAATGTATACTTTAAGTAATTAAAGTATGGTTTGGTCTTACCAGAATCCTTCAATTATTCAAGATTAATATCAGTTGGTCAGTATTTCTAAGAACTTATTTTTTGAACTTATTTCACTTTTACTTTTATCTAAACATTAATTTAAAACTTATTGTGCCATTTTAGAAATAAAAACTTATTTTTCTTCTTTTATTTTCTCTATCTCTCTCGTACCATGCCCCAAATCCATTGTACTACGACGATGATGTGTGTGCAGGATCTGTTCATCTTTCACATGTTGCAGGGCAGAATTCAAGATGGCCTACTTTATATATATATATTTAATTTTCCATATTCCTTTTCTTTTTTTGTGCCAGACACACATTTGCACTGGTCAGTGACCAGTAAGCGACTCCATAAGTGTCAAGCTTCCCCTCAAAAGAAGTTGAATTCCTCAATTTTCCAGGTTTCAGTGCCTTCAAAATTGCATAAATGGATGTTAAAGCATAACTGTTAATCGATATCGTGGTCTTTTAATTTTGCAAAATTAACTTTATGATGAATTTATTAATGAATTTGTTTTTAAAATTATGTTAGCTTTTTCTTCTTTTATTTTCTCTATCTCTCTCGTACCATGCCCCAAATCCATTGTACTACGACGATGATGCGTGTGCAGGATCTGTTCATCTTTCACATGTTGCAGTGCAGAATTCAAGATGGCCTACTTTATATATATTTAATTTTCCATATTCCTTTTCTTTTTTTTAATTTTGATAATCGATGTATTTATAAATGTTTTCATTTGTGACATATTTGTTTTATAAGTATTTTTATTATTCCTTCCCAGTTAGATCATTAATTCCAAGAAATATGTACAATGGGGCCTCAAGTTACAAATGACTTTACTAACGAAAATTTCAACTTATAAAATAGGATTTTGGAACTTTTCCGCTCTAACTTAACGAAACGTCCCTCATCTAACAAAACGAAACGGGGAAAAACCTGAAAATGTGTTTACGAATAGGTCAGCTGCACATTTTGACGACATTTGCTTAAGAAGCATTTTTAAAAGTCGGCAAAAACAATCTTTGCTGGACCTTAACTTCACCAAACGTACGTCAGAAGAAACTAGGGAAGGTGAAAAGGCAGAAGAAAGTGATGATAATTAAAAATTAAGTTCTAAATAGTGTAAAAAGTGTTAAATTTTTTTCAATTTTTAGTGTTAAATTTTATTTTGTAATACACTGTGTATACATGCATGTACACTCTCTCTCAGTTCTCCTCCTCCTCCGTATCCACAACCTTCATCACCACCTCTTCCCACGAATTTCGCTACATATCCAAATCTGTATAGACGTAAGAAACTTTATTATGTACATTATTTCATATTATGTTTATGTAATATAATCCATATTATATATAATTGCCACCTCTGTGGCCTAGTTGATAGCATATTGGGCTTTCATCTTGAGGATCCGAGATGTAAAGTGTGTCTTAATTTACGAATTTTTTAACTTACGAAACGACTTCCGGAATGAATTACATTCGTAAGTTGAGGCCCCACTATATTTGCATTAGGCTATGTACCTTGACATCAGCATCTGGAATGTTGTCAGGCCATTGCCTTGGATCATACGTTTTTATGACCTGTTGAATGTAACCTACTCATAGTTTTCAAACTATAAATTGTTACAACTTAATTTGTATAAAGTAAATTTTACTTAGCCTAACTTTTTACTCTTGAAATTTGGACTAATAATTAAACTAACAGTAACCTGTTAGCTGGTTAGTCATTGCACAAATAATGCTTTTTAGTAAGAAGTTCTCTAATGCAATGTTTGAGTTTTAATTGTGTCTAAATTTAATATTTCTAACGGTGTGATTTATAATATTGGTCTGCCATTCATAATATTTTATTTTTATTTTTGTTTCACAGTAAGCATGGACTAGTGGCTTCAGGGAAAAATACACTATACTTGGCAGGTGGTGAATTCCCTGATGGTTCAGCATCTAGGTCTGTATGGAGGTATGACCCTGTACTGGATTTTTGGTTAGAAATGGCTTCAATGATTGTCCCACGATCTGAATTGGGTTAGTGTTTTAACAAAATTCTACTTTAAAATTTACACTTTAAAAAAAATAAAAATTCACTAATGAGTTCTTGTTCAACTACGTCGAACAGGTCTGTTGATAGTAGTGAGAGTAGTGAAAATCTGGAGGAGATGGAGATGAGTGCTGTACCACCACCAATATATGGCAACACACCACATATATGGCAACAGCTGAAAGAACTCTTCAGCTGGTAATAAATAGATTGCAGACATGGACCAGATTTACTGGCTGTAAATTGTCTCCTACTAAATCTCAGTGTATTGTGTTTAGTCGCCGTTGACAGATCCAAGCTCCTTTGTTATATCTTGATGGTATACAGCCTCAGACCACTCCATCCATTCGATACCTGGGTCTAATCTTTGACAAAAAGCTATCGTGGAACTCTCACGTGTGTGATTTAAAGTTACGATGTAACAAAATTCTGAATATGTTGAGGGTTCTTAGTGGCTCTTAATGGGGCGATGATAGACATGTATGCTGATACTTTATCGTGCTGTAATTCGCTCACGACTTTGATTATGGTAGCATTGTGTATTCATCTGCACGACCATACATTTTAAAGAAGCTAGATTCTGTCCATCATACTGCAATTCGTCTTATATCTGGTGCTTTTCGTTCTAGTCCCGTCGTGAGCATTCTCGCTGAGGCTGGTGAACCATCTCTCACTCGACGGAGACTTTATCTGCAAATAAATTACTTAAGCAGTATATTATGTAAGCCATGGCACCCTACTTATAATACTATTTATAATAATAATTTGCTCCTACAATATGAAGCACGTCCGCGTGCTACTGCTCCTCTAAGCATTAGAACATTCCGAGTGTTTGACGACTTGCGTATTGTACTTCCTCCAATGTTCAAGAGGTCGTTTTGTTACGTACCTCCATGGATCATAAATTGGCCAAATTTCGATTTCTCACTATGTGTGTCCTTAAAACACAACACCCCGGAAGTTGTGTATCAATGTGAGTTTTACCGTCTAATTAACTGTTTTCCATGTGCTGAGATTATCTTCACAGATGGTTCGAAAATAGATAACCATGTTGGTTGTGCATATTACTCAAGAGGTCAGACATATAAATATGGATTACCCTCAGTTTGCAGTGTCTTTACTGCTGAACTGTTTAAGGCTCTGAACTGTGTTGTATCCGATTGTGTGCATTATTTGGTATGTTCCAATTCGAAAAGTGCACTTCAGGCTATCCAGGATATGTATTCGATAAACCCTCTAGTTCAGGATATTCTATGTTCTATCTATCGTCTTTAACTACGAGGTGTTGGTGTATCATTTTGCTGGTTATCTGGTTATTGTGGTATAGTTGGGAACACTAGAGCTGATAAAGCGGCAAAAAAAGCAACTCTGCTGCCACCAGCCACTAAACTGTTATTCTATCGTATTTTCAGAGTCTGTCAAAACATTTACTTCTCACGGATTGGGAGAAAGAGCGGGCAGTTATAGATAACAACAAACTGAGGGTAATTAAAAATACTGTTCGTCATTGGAGGTCGTCAATACATGCAAGTCGTAGGGATGAGGTAGTGATCACTCGTATCTGTATTGGTCATTCCTTGCTAACGCATGGATTTCTAATGGGAGGTGGGAACCCACCTGAATGCGAGTTCTGTAGGGAAACCATCACAATAAAACATATATTGCTCGATTGTGATGGTTTCCAAAATTTTCATGTTATATGTGGTCTTAGCAATTGTTTGCAGACGATGTTGGGAGATAGTGCCTCGGCCATTGACCGGATCCTAGACTTCCTTCATCGTCTGAATTTTTTAAATAAAATTTAATTTATAATTTTGTTTTGTTTGTATTAGGGCCCCTTTATAGCCCTGGAAAGATTATTTATATTTACTGTTAATTTAATTTTTAAGTTGTTTTTATTTTGTTATTTAGATTTTAGGTACTTATATTTCTTTTATTTGTCTGTTTATTGTTGAAGGGCCAATTACAGCCCTACAATAATTTGTGTGTATGTTGTTGTTTTTAGATATATTATTGTTAACTAGTTTTAGTCATATATCTATAACTGTTTTTTTTTTGTTTTGTTTATTTGTTTTTGTTATTATAGTTTGTTGTTTATTTTCTTATTAAACTTAAATTTTTGTTTATTTTATTCGTTCTTTTATATTTCTATTTTGAGTATCGGCGATGATAACCACATCGCTTGTGGTTTCTAGTATAACGAGTGTGAAAATTGAATTTCAACCATATGCGGACATTTGTGGTCACTAGCATAGCTAGTATGAAACTGGAATTTGAACTGTACACAGACACTTGTGGTCGCTAGCTTAGCGAGTTGCAAACTGAATTTCAACTGCTTGTGGTCACTAGCAGAGTGAGTTGCAAACTGAACCAGGCGGTCTAAGGTAGGCCCTTAGAAGCAACCAGGCTGCATTGACATCTTGGCTGTTTGTTTAGGAAATAAATTACGTAAGATAGCATTGCTTTTGAAATGTAGTTTCAACAGGAAGTAACTATGAAGAAGTAGGAAGGGGTCAGGATGACGCTATATGATCAGGTGAAGGGGCATCAGGAGGTGAAAGAGTAGAAGGTTGAAGAAGATATAAGGATGAGAGTTAGAATTGGTCTGAAGATGAGAGATCTTTAGCCAGAGGCAACTGATAAATTTTGGTAACAAGTCGTGACAACAGACCAGTTTTTGTCTATAAAGTGATTTTACCCTAGTGATTCCATCATTTCTGGATGCATGGAAATTACGTTACCTAAAGGCTAAACCAAAGGTTTTGAGAGCGGATCATAGATTAATTAGTACCAGGTCTCCTGTCTTCAAAGTTGTCTTGTTGTTTGTTCCATTTACCTCTGTTGCAGAATATGGAGATACAGTGGTACCCCAAATAACGGTCAACCTGGACAATGGTCATATCGGATAACAATAATCTAATTCACAGAATGAAAAATGACCCGCATAACAGTTTAGTTCCGAATAAAGGACTAAACCGTAAATATGCAGTGTAGGTTGTTTTCAATTTTTTTGTAATTTTTCACTAAAATACTTTATTACAGGCCCAAATGCAATAATCCAAAATATAAAAGCAAAGAAAGTGCACAAAATATGATAACAATCGAAAATAAATTATTGTAACATAACCACCGGACCACATATTCAAATGATTAGGATTATGTCCTATTCTTCCCATCAGTGGTCTATCAACTCACCTCATAAGGGCTACCGCGGTTTCGAAACTCTATAGTTTCATCCTCAGGCCAAGTTCTGCGAAAGCCGAGTTTGTCGATAATGTACTTCTGGGTATGTGCTCTTTAAATCTTTTCTTAAAGATTTTCTTAAGATTTCTATGTCTGACCGATATAGAAGCTTAGGCAATCACTACATTTCATTTTGTATATGCCAGTTTTTTCAAAGTTATCTTCACTTGTATTTGCAACTGGCTTCTTTAATAATATTGATAACTTATTACTTGTTCTGAAGAGACATTTATATTTTTTTTTGGCTAATTCTTTTTTTAGGGTGTGGCTTAAAGTTGAACCATATTCCGTGAAGATATATGTTTTTTTATCAGGAACAATTTTTTTTATTATTGTTTTTGTGTTTGGCAATAAGCCTATCAACAATTGATCTTTTATATCCATTAGAAACAGCTATGTACTTAATGATTTTCACTTCATTTTCATAACTTCCTTTGTCCACAGGTGAAATTAACCTGTGTACCAAACTATTGTAAGCTGCCATTTTTATATTGTATGGATGGTGGGATGAAGGATGTATTGTTTGGCTGGTTGTGGTGGGTTTCCTATAAACACTGTATTTGAAACTATTGTTTACTTTTGAACTTTTTAAACTTAATATCCTTGAAAGCATTGAGTGAAAAACACTACAAAATACTATACTTGTTAGAGACATTAGTTTTTATATGATAGCCGGTACAACAATCAATACAGGAACATGAAATTTTATATAGAAGACTGTTTAATATCTAATTTATGTCATTAATTTGTAAGACTGTGTAATTTGACAGAAAATTACTTAATTTTTTTACCTCATGGAAGTTCTGTGGCTAGAATGTCATCACTATCGGTCTCATCTTGATCCACCTCGGAATCGGTAGAAGATTTATTGGATTCACCAAGAGAAATAATCAGATCATCCACCATATCTGGTACAATTCCATCTTTAACCCAATATTCTTCTTCTATTTTGTTGACATGGTTACAATAACCTTCCCAATCACTTCATGTCAGTGTAGCAATTCCGCATTCAGTAAGTTGAAATAGACTGTTAAGGCTTAAATCACCAGAATTATTGTCTTTATAAATCTTTTGACTTTGGCCCAAGTAACTCGATAGGATTTAGATCGCATAATTATGGAGGGATCCTAACAACTTCGTGGCCTAAGCTATATAGGTACAAATTGAATTTATAATTCTTTTCCGTAGGTTTATGAATATTTAACAAAGGAATAAGTTGTTCCTTTCTCATTGTCATATCACACTGAACACCTATTTTTTACCAACCAGTTTACTATATCTGCCTTGACAGAGCTTGTCGTTGGTACTTTTTACGCTAAAACAGAGTGATACGGGACATTATCCATAACTATTACAGAAGATGGTGGAATATTTGTCAGTAATTTTTCATTTGACCATTTTTAAAGTTTCTTTGATTCATTTGTCCATGATAATCACCACTAGTGGTCCCTAATTTGTAGAGAAGCATTGCAACCTTAAGAAGCCCTCCGAACTTCCTGCATGTAATACAATTAAACAGTGGGCTGCACTCCAGTCATCCGGTACTCCTCCCCCCCCCCAAATACGTCATCTGATTGCCAGCATTTCTTAAAAGTCAAATTACTGTCAATCCATGTGTCTCATCCAGATAAAATATTTTTTCCTGGAATTTCTCAAGGCTTTTATTTTAACTAAATATTTATAACGTAATTAAACATTGGCTGGCCTTTCAACTAACAATTTCCTTTAACTTTTACATTTATGCCACGCGAAACCCATTTTAGTGACTATTCTTAACAAGGAATCTTCACCCCATGGGAAATGTATACTTTGTTTTACAACGGGTAACAATTGTGGGATGTATGTGCAATTTTCTTGTTGATGTAAAAGTCTTGAATTATATGTAGTATTGCATTTTTGTCAAAGTCATCAATTGACACTACACTTTTTTTCTCCATTTTGTGCTTTACGTTTTCCCTGGAGTGGGCAATTTTTTATATAAATTTTCTACAGTGTTTTTTATTCCGTAATGCATTTTAACAATTTATCTCAATGCTTTCCACAGTAATAATGAGCAGCTCGTTTCGTTGCTTGTTTTAAAGGAAACAATAATGTGTTTGATGCTGCTTCACTATCATGTTTTTAATAATATTACTGATTAATAATCTGACTTCACTGTGTACGACTTTATTTTTCTTACACAAATTTTGAGCCATTATTTAAACATATGACTAATTTAATTACAAAATATATATAAGAAAAATTAAACACACCTAAATCTCACTGATAAAAATAAAATAAAAGTTAAAAATAGCGCAATGTTTAAAAAAGAGAAAAGAAACACTTCACAATCACTTGCGAGTAACTTCAGGTTGAATCTCAGAACACTACTGTATTAACTAGTCTCTGATTTCTACATGACAGTGTAATTATTTCAGGGTGAGTAATATATCACCACACAGCTGAACTCTGTTATGGTGACTCAGTAAACACAGCGATAATATCCCCCCACTCTCAGAGACACAGTTACGAGTGGTGGACAATATTAATTGCTACTGTAATTGCAAGACATGCCACTCTATGATTGTTCCCTGGATTTTTCATTTTGGCCATCAAAGAAGAGCACCATACACCATGGCCAGTCTCACAACAGTGGTGTAAACCCAGAAGAGCATCTTCATCCTGAACACCATGTTCTTTCAACCAGGCCATAAATAACAATTTGCCCCTGTCAGTGACCCTACTAATATGAAACGTCAAGTTTAGCCTCCTGTCCATGATAGCCCACTCTTCAGTTATTTTATTGTTACTTTATACAAAATGTACAAAAACCTTTAATAACAATAATAATAATATAATAGTACCTTCAAGCTAATTACTCTGATCTGTTCAATTTAAAGAGCATGTGGATACGATTCACCAAATAAATGAAAGTGACATTGCCAAGATTAGTAATAAATTACCATTAAATTTCTGTTCTTTAGTTACCATATATTTTTGTATAACATTTGGCAGGAATACTCAACTTATTATTTTCATAAACACATATTTCCAGGTTGTGAACTTATGTTACTGTAACTCACTTTACGTTGCCCTGGACAGAACAACGCCTATGGCACTTAACTTCATATCTCATTTCAATCTCACTTTTTTAGAGGGTTAGAGTTTCGAGTCTCTAAATTCATTGTTAACCCATCCTGCACCATGTTTTAGTGTTCCTTCACGATGTTTAGCCCTCCTGCACTATGTTTTAGTGTTCCTTCACGATGTTTAGCCCTCCTGCACCATGTTTTAGTGTTCCTTCACGATGTTTAGCCCTCCTGCACCATGTTTAGTCTTCCTGCACCATGTTTTAGTGTTCCTTCACGATGTTTAGCTCTCCTGCACCATGTTTTAGTGTTCCTTCACGATGTTTAGCCCTCCTGCACCATGTTTTAGTGTTCCTTCACGATGTTTAGCCCTCCTGCACCATGTTTTAGTGTTCCTTCACGATGTTTAGCCCTCCTGCACCATGTTTTAGTGTTCCTTCACGATGTTTAGCCCTCCTGCACCATGTTTAGTCTTCCTGCACCATGTTTTAGTGTTTCTTCACGATGTTTAGCCCATTTGCACCATGTTTTAGTGTTCCTTCACGATGTTTAGTCTTCCTGCACCATGTTTTAGTGTTCCTTCACGATGTTTAGCTCTCCTGCACCATGTTTAGTCTTCCTGCACCATGTTTTAGTGTTCCTTCACGATGTTTAGCCCTCCTGCACCATGTTTAGTCTTCCTGCACCATGTTTTAGTGTTCCTTCACGATGTTTAGCTCTCCTGCACCATGTTTAGTCTTCCTGCACCATGTTTTAGTGTTCCTTCCTCTCCTGCACCATGTGTTCCTTCACAATGTTTAGCATGTTTTAGTGTTTTAGTGTTTTAGTGTTCCCTGTTTTAGTGTTCCTTCATGATGTTTAGCCCTCCTGCTTGTTTTAGTGTTCCTTCACGATGTTTAGCCCTCCTGCACCATGTTTTAGTGTTCCTTCTCCTGTTTAGCACCATGTTTTAGTGTTCCTTCACGATGTTTAGCCCTCCTGCACCATGTTTTTTTAGTGTTCCTTCACGATGTTTAGCCCACTTGCACCATGTTTAGCTCTCCTGCACCATATTTAGCCCTACTATACCATATTTAGTCATATTTCACCATGTTAGCTCTCCTGCACCATATTTAGCTCTTGCACCATGCTTAGCTTTCCTGTGCCATGTTTTAGCACTCCTTCACTATGTTTAGCACTCCTTCACAATGTTTAGCCCTCTTGCACCATGTGTTTAGCACTCTTTCATGTTGTTTAGCCGTCCTGTCATCCTGCACCATATTTAGCCCTCTTGCACCATGCTTAGCTTTCCTGTGCCATGTTTTAGCACTCCTTCACTATGTTTAGCACTCCTTCACAATGTTTAGCCCTCTTGCACCATATGTTTAGCACTCTTTCATGTTGTTTAGCCGTCCTGTCATCCTGCACCATATTTAGCCCTCTTGCACCATGCTTAGCTTTCCTGTGCCATGTTTTAGCACTCCTTCACTATGTTTAGCACTCCTTCACAATGTTTAGCCCTCTTGCACCATATGTTTAGCACTCTTTCATGTTGTTTAGCCGTCCTGTCATCCTGCACCATATTTAGCCCTCTTGCACCATGCTTAGCTTTCCTGTGCCATGTTTTAGCACTCCTTCACTATGTTTAGCACTCCTTCACAATGTTTAGCCCTCTTGCACCATATGTTTAGCACTCTTTCATGTTTTTTAGCCGTCCTGTCATACTGCACCATATTTAGCCCTCCTGCACCATGTTTAGCCTCCCTGCACCATATGTTTAGCACTCTTTCACGTTGTTTAGCCCTCCTGTCATTCTGCACTATATTTCGCCCTCCTGCACCATGTTTAGCCTCCCTGCACCATATGTTTAGCACTCTTTCACGTTGTTTAGCCCTCCTGTCATCCTGCACTATATTTAGCCCTCCTGCACCATGTTTAGCCTCCCTGCACCATATGTTTAGCACTGTTTCACGTTGTTTAGCCCTCCTGTCATCCTGCACTATATTTAGCCCTCCTGCACCATGTGTAGCCTTCCTGCACCATATGTTTAGCACTCTTTCACGTTGTTTAGCCCTCCTGTCATCCTGCACTATATTTCGCCCTCCTGCACCATGTTTAGCCTCCCTGCACCATATGTTTAGCACTCTTTCACGTTGTTTAGCCCTCCTGTCATCCTGCACTATATTTAGCCCTCCTGCCCATGTTTAGCCTCCTGCACCATATGTTTAGCACTCTTTCACGTTGTTTAGCCCTCCTATCATCCTGCACTATATTTCGCCCTCCTGCACCATGTTTAGCCTCCCTGCACCATATGTTTAGCACTCTTTCACGTTGTTTAGCCCTCCTATCATCCTGCACTATATTTAACCTTCCTGCACCATGTTTAGCCTCCCTGCACCATATGTTTAGCACTCTTTCATGTTGTTTAGCCGTCCTGTCATCCTGCACCATATTTAACCTTCCTGCACCATGTTTAGCCTCCCTGCACCATATGTTTAGCACTCTTTCATGTTGTTTAGCCGTCCTGTCATCCTGCACCATATTTAGCCCTCTTGCACCATGCTTAGCTTTCCTGTGCCATGTTTTAGCACTCCTTCACTATGTTTAGCCCTCCTGCACCATGTTTAGCCTCCCTGCACCATATGTTTAGCACTCTTTCACGTTGTTTAGCCCTCCTGTCATCCTGCACTATATTTAGCCCTCCTGCACCATGTTTAGCCTCCCTGCACCATATGTTTAGCACTCTTTCATGTTTTTTAGCCGTCCTTTCATCCTGCACCATATGTTTAGCACTCTTTCATGTTGTTTAGCCCTCCTGTCATCCTGCACTATATTTCGCCCTCCTGCACCATGTTTAGCCTCCCTGCACCATATGTTTAGCACTCTTTCACGTTGTTTAGCCCTCCTGTCATCCTGCACTATATTTAGCCCTCCTGCACCATGTTTAGCCTCCCTGCACCATATGTTTAGCACTTTTTCACGTTGTTTAGCCCTCCTGTCATCCTGCACTATATTTAGCCCTCCTGCACCATGTTTAGCCTCCCTGCACCATATGTTTAGCACTCTTTCACGTTGTTTAGCCCTCCTGTCATCCTGTACCATGTTTAGCCCTACTGCAACGTGTTTCCACAGTTCAGAGATGCCTACATTCTCAGCTCAGTAACAACCACTAGTTCTATATATCCCTGTGTCCTGAGAGAGACATCTACTACAAATTTCCAAAACAGAGAGAACACATCTTCTCCCTCCAAACATTAAGTTACCTTGACCTTGACAGTCTCATCATTTAGAGAGGAAAACACTATCCTGTTTTGTAACATGCGTGCGATCTATGTGTTCATAGTGATCAACCACTTTGTGTTGTTATTGAAGGCTCCTTCAATATCCAAGAACACTAGGTAGCATTAGATAACTATACAGTAATCATGGGGCAAGTTCTATATCCTTAAAAATATGAAGGGCCCCTTCAGTCCTGCCTACTAGTTACTGCAGAGTAGAGTCACAAGATGTCCTTAGAATGTAGACATTCTGATTCTCATGTAAAGGTACCTTTACTATTTACACTTTCCAATAGGTGCTTATTTATTATCTTGTCTAAGGTCTTAAGAAGGAAAGACATGAAGCGTATACGATGGAAGGACTTTGAGTCATTTTCAGTAACCTTCCCCAGTTTGGATACGGTCAGTCTCCACTTGCTAGGCCAACCGTGTACGGCCTGCAATTACGGGCAATTTAACCTCAATATCCTGCTGCAGACACATGTTGTATGTCATCTCCACTTGTTCCTATAACACATCTACCTTGCTGAATATTCCACTCATCAGAGCTTTTGTTAGGAGTATGTATCTCTTTACTGGACTTTTAATGATAGTTACCGTGGTGCACTCTGGGAAGTGTATACTCAGAAGAATCTGCAGAATACCACTATAACATATTTTTCAGTTAGCCTCTTCAAGGTTTCAAATGGAGAAACTGAGTGTTTGAGAGTCTGGCTGCCTCGTGTACATTTTCTATGTCATTGCAGAATTTCCTCCAGTAGTTCCTCTTCACCATCCTGACTCCTTATTATTGAACTTACTTAAGTTAAGTAATAAATATTGAAGTTAAAATAAACAATATACAATATACCAAATCATTACAATATATCTCATAAAACTAATACAGACCGATGTGATTTCATTAAGGTTTTCACTTCTGACAGGTGGTCCCCTGACTGCCTTTTTTGTTAATTAAACAGATCTGCAATGTAGTGTTAAAGTAGTCTAAAGGCGTATAAAGTGCAAACTCTCCTAAAGCTCCGAACCTAACCTAAAAAGCCTAGTCTTAGTAAGGCATTGTAGGGAAAAACCAAAACTAATTTTAGTAGTGATCATGGTTTGAGATTTGCCCAGATTTTCTCCATAACCGATTACCTATTGTTTTTCTTCCCACACATATTTTTTTCTAAATTTCTAAAAAAAGTTTTTTAATTAATGTGGCAATGTTTGTAGGTCTAGCAATGCTGGATGGTTGTGTATATGCTGTTGGAGGTTGGGAAGGGTCTTACAGATTAGATTCTGTCGAGAGGTACGACCCAAATACAAATATGTGGAATCTAATTGAGCCTATGAAAATGGCAGTGACTAGTCCAGCTGTTATAGCACATGACGGGATGCTTTATGTAACAGGTATGTGAGAAGTACGAACCTTTAAAACTACCCAAAATCTCCATAAATCAGTTTTTCAAATTTCATTTTTAAAATAACCGAATTTGATTATGCTCTGCTACTTGTGTTAGGAGGGGCTGTATTAGAAGATGGTGATGGAATAGAACTCGTACAGCGATACGACCCCCGCAATGACACATGGGCTGAACTGGCTCCTATGCTGATCCCTAGAAGTGGTGCTGCTATTTGCGTTCTAGATGGTTGTATATATGTAGTTGGTAAGGATAAATAAAACTAAAATATAAAATGGATATTGACTTGAAGTATGTAAAAGCTACCACTGTTTCGAAACCTTACTGTTTCAGACCGTAGTATAAAATGTCCCTCTGTCGAGGTTGTCACAAAGTTAAACAAAACCTTGAAATACATGTTACAAACACTAAATACAATTACACGATTTTTTATTAAAATGCGCAAAAAATTTAGTTTGGCCAAACGTTATGTGCAAGTCCTATGTTGTTACATTCTGGACTTAATGAATATGCTTGAAAATATCTGGTGTTCATAAAATAAGTAAACATGAAAAACATTCATATTTTGAAAAAATCAACAAAAATATGTAAAATTTGTGTCACAAATAGAAGAACCTGCGAAATTAGACATTCCTCTATGTTAAAACAGATTACTTAAAATTATGGAAAAACTTTAGGATTCAGTTAAACTCCCTTACGATTGGAAAAAGGACAAGAAAAGGGAAAATTCAAATCTGATGATGGTACATTACCATTACTATTGTGGTTAAGCAAGCTCCATTTAACCTAATCGTTCATTAACCACAATTTTACATTAATTTTTATCTGGGATACCCATCCCGGTCATTATGATGGATAATTGAGACTTCTGTAATTATTAAATGTAAATATTATACATTTATAAAAACGTTTTTTGTATGCTAGCTTTTATGAACTGTATTTTTATATAAAATGTTACTATTGTACTTTTACTGTTTCTACTTGTACTTACTGTATACAAACAAGTTTAACTTTTATATAAAAAACTTCAAAATGCATCAACATATTTTATAATTGAAGCAAATAGGCACATCATGGTTGTTGAACGTCCATGGCAAGGATCCCAGAATGCATCATTTTCCGGTCTGTGATTTAATCACTCGAAAATGCAAGCCCCAATGTTACCACAATAACATTGGTGACTATTATAAATTTAATTGTTAATACAGCTGCCTCGGTGTCCTAGTTGATAGCGTACGAGGCTTTCACCCCGGCTTCGATTCCCGGTCAGGGCTTGGCATTTTCATATGCTATAAATCATCCCATCGTCTGCATTAGCCCAAGTGTGCACAATAGTTGGACGTTAAACACCAAAAAAAAAAAAAAAAAAAAAAATTGTTAATACTTCATTATGCCAGAATACATTAGTCTTGGCTATTTTGTTTTGTTATCTTATAAAATACATAAAATGTTAAATAATAGTTTTTTAATTAAAAAATAATAGGATTTGTATAATAGTAGAACATTTTTATTTCCAAGAACATGACTTCTGTAAGCCAATAATTTAGCATAATGAAGAAACATGTTGGAGTTATTGTAGATAATAATGCTCATACCACAGTGGTAGTGTTTAGCATATTTATTAAACCAGTGTTTTTACAGTGATGTATGTAAACGCAGAGGGAAACAAATCCTTGTACACAGACTGGTACCAATCTAAACATTATTTAAATAAAGTTATTGTACAACATGCTGTTAAATATTGTGTATTCAGTAACCACAATTATCAGTTCTATTTAATAATCAATGTTTTCTAATTGAGTGACAGTGCTTTCATATCTCGAGGTAGTAGATATTTTTCTTGCTCTTATATAATTGTTTTTCACTTACTTTTTGCTATTTTTGGGTAATATATTATTGTATTCCTTGTTATACTATTTCAATTTATGCAAAGGTTTTCCATATGTTAAAAATTAATTTTTATTTATAATTTTTAAATTCTGTTTAGCCAGTGTTTGTAGCAGAGACATACATTGTTATGTCCCTCCTCAAACTATTATTCCATAACTCGTAATACTTTGGAAAAAGATTAATATGTAAGCATTAACATTTCATTATTTATTATTTTCGCCACATATAAAATACAAAAATCAGATATTTATTTTTTTGATTACATATTCAATGTGTTTATCCAACTTGACATTAAAATCATATACAACACCTAAATATTTATAATATTCAACTCTTTTTATAAAATTGTCTTTAATTTTTATGTCAACCAAAGAGGAACACTATATTAATAATTGCCGAAAGTAATATAAACAGTTCTGTCGACATTAAGAGCTAGCCAGTCAGCTGTTGCATCAAGTAAGATATTCATTTTGCTGATATCTTTCCAAGTACCTTTAGACAAAATTATTGCTGTACCATTACCATGAGAAATAATACAGCTATCTTGGATATAATTTAAAAGATCATTAACATAAAGTATGACCATTAAAGGTCCAAATGTAGTACCTTGTGATACACCCATTGTTATTAATTTATTTTCATTCAAACTTTTATTAATTTTTATCCTACTCATTCTGTTATTTAAATAGTTTCTTATAAGATCATTTGCTTTACCTATGCTCTTGTATTCTTATATAATATATAATTTATATTCTTATATAATATAATTTTTGTATTATATACAGCCAATTCCAAAAACGTGTCTAGAATGGGTTTACTTTTATCTAACTTATTATATATAATATAATTTAGTGCATCCTTGATTTATATTCTTTTTATAAATCCATATTGCTTGGTAGATAAAATTGTACATTCTCTTACAAAATTAAATATTCTTTTACACATAATTTTTTTCGAAAATTTTAGCTACATTAGAAATTGTGAGATGGGTCTATAATGAATTCATCATATATTCACTACCACCAATATATGCAGTCTTAAATGCATCAGGTCGTCGATTTCTGAATACACAAAAGGTCTAGCCGGTTAAGATGGTCAAAAGTGCCCCCAAACCTTTTACGAAAAAAAAAAACCCACTTGTAGAGGATCAAAAACTGTCACTATCCTGAAATTTTCAGCCCCCTAGAGTCAAACATAACCTCAAAAAAAATATAAACGTGATTTTCAGTATTTTTGCGATATCTCAGCTTCTAATAATGCTAGAAACTTCTTTTTTTTTCATTTTGTAGGTTTTTGAAAGACCTACAAGGTAATATTTTTTTCAAATGTTTTGGCGGGAAATTCAAATTTTTATGAGCGTTTGAAAATTTAAAAAATTCACAGTAATTTGAGGTTTTGGGGTGGTATCACGAAATAATTTTTTTTATATTTTCTACTTAAAGTAATATTTTTGTGAATTTTTTTTCAGATTTTTCGAGTTGGAGGAACATAGTAAAAAACGCCCAAAACCATCAAAAACCCATATTTTCAGCTATTTTCCGGTTTTATCCATGTATAAAACATTACAAGTCATACCGATGTCATTTTTTTTACTTTTTTTACAATTTTTCAGATGTATTTCTACAGCACTAACTGTCAAAACCCATCAAAAAATATAAAATATAGAATCATTTACAATTTTTTCAGGTAAAAAACTATATGTATACATTTTTTCCACTGTTTTCAGGCTCGAAAGATTGTTCGAAAATTACGTTAGCCATTGGAAAAGTCCCTTCTATCTTTATTTCTGTAAAATATTTCCATATTTAAAAAGGTAAGCGATTTTATCTCTCTTTTCGATATTATTGGTGCTAGAATTATAAAAATGAAAGAAAAAAAACTAAAAAACTTCAGATAAATAGCAAAAAATTTATTTTAATCATCCTCATCGCTATCATCCATAATAGTTGTAACAATGTCCGTTTTTTGAAAGATTTTAGTTAAATGCTCTGCTGGTCTTATTATTTTTGAAAGATACTTCCATGGGAGAGGTAATATACTACTGCAGCAACATGCGAACAACAGCCAATTGTTCTCAAGCCATTTATTATTCGCAGCAGTATCGCAAAATTCCTCCGTATCCTATTGAGTTGGATTGGTAATGAATATAGCAATTGTATGTTTTTTACTGATATGCCGTGATTGTACTTTTACTTTTATGATATTAGTAGTTTCTTTCAAGTATTCTAATTTCAACGTTTCATTTTCACCCATAATCTCAGCAAGGTAGGAAATGGCAGCTAGATAGAAAAATTGTAATCTAAGAAACACCTATAGAATTCGATGTTGTAATACATTACATTAAATATATTTTTATTGGCTTTTAACGTTAGTTATAGAGCCATCGATGTTCTAATAGGTGCCTATCGTTTGTAGCTGCCATCTAGCGCACAGTGTGTGTACACTCATAGGTAAACGATTCTATGTAGTATCGAATTTCGATTATTTTAACTTGTTTTACTGATAGTTAAGTTAATCAATACGCGCAATCTTCAGTTAATGTATTTGAGTATAAACAATAAAATAACATAGACGCGCAATTCTTTATACGAATTTACAACATTAGCGAATGGATAAGTTTGGAAGAACGCGCGTAAACGCTCCTATGTAGAGAGGGCCTAATATCTCTTGCCGCCAAGATGTCGCACCCTCGTGTAAATGGCCTTACAATGTTAAAGTCACAATGTTAATTTAGTTTTTCTGTGAGCATTCATAAGCATTCAAGTATCATTGTTTTCATTATAAATAGCAAAAAGAATTATTTCTTATATTAGCCACAAGCCTACAAGTATTATTGTTATAAATAACAAAAAGAATTATTTATTATAGCATACACAAGTCTTTAAGTATTATTGTTATACTCCAGTATTCTGAAAAAAATTTTCATTGAAAAAGCATTTCATCAGCCACGTGTAATTAGTTGCTTAAAGCAGGTAAATAAATATAAGAAAATCTAAAAATTAAATATCAATTGCTATATCTAACTTTGTAATAAGTATTCTTTATGAATCAAGGTTATATATTTGATTTTGAAAATCATAACTTATACCTTGCACTTTATTTATTTTAACTGAGAATTATGTAAGTTTTTTATACTGTTTCTAACAGTAATTAAAGGAATTGTTCTTCATAGTACCCCGTTGAATATTACGTAAATGTTAGAAAATCTTTGTACTTGAACAAATATTATATAAAAAGTACAACAAAGTAACTCATTTTATATTAGCTGTTCTAATGAAAATAATGCATGTTACTCGGTATTTGTAATTTTCCATCATTTTTACTTTTTGAGTACAATAATTGTTTTAGAATCAATTTTTGTTGATAAATTGTAACATATAATACATTTTTATACTTATATCAAAATATTATTAAAAGATAGACTAGCACATTCAATGTTAAATGTTTCAAAGAAATAGTAGTATAGTTTTATATAAGCAATTTTTTTATATTTCCAATTTAAGGGTGGATATCAGTAGTATTATGGCTTATTTATCTTTGCTCGTTTTCACATAAGATTTTTAATATCGGACGGTAAGTATTAAATCCTTTTAAAATAACTAATATAATTAATATTTTGTGCATTTATACATTTCCATTAGTGATACACTGAAGGTATACGATTAGTAATGAACATTGGTATTCTTAAAGTATTGTATATTGTTAAATAATAAAGTGACCATTACTCTTAAGGCTCAGAAGTTAAGTAAATAATACTCAGAAAATAGTCATGTGGTACTTTTAATGTGTTATTGGTAGTGTGGCGATGCTGTAATGCATTGTCCCTATGTTCGAAGATTGAGTTGACATATTATTTGAGCTAAAAGATCTGTCATTCAATAGTATTTTGTCATAAATAATCATTTTTCATCAGTCTAACCTAAAAATAACGACCTTGTCGCATTCTATTCCCCAAACTCGTTGTGAAAATAACAATTGTAACCATTAGTTAATAGCCACATTATTTTCTTTTTTGTACACAATAAACTGTTATTTTTATTGAGTTTTTATCAATCCATGCTTGAAAAATTTTTTACATAGCTTATATTAATTTTCAGTGTTTATCATGGCGTCTCTTAATCCAAAAGATAAATGCGTTGATTGTGGAATAACGACCAAGAAACTACAAGGATGAAAAAAAACAATTGATTCTGAAGAGTTTGCAAAAAATGTTTCCGAGGTTCTAGATAAAACTGTTACTTGTGGAGATTTTTTATGTAAAAAATGCTACAACCTCTACCATCTTAATTCTTCAAAAAAACAAAAAATAGAAGAAGAACCCACTCCAAGTACTAATATTCAATCTGATAGTCAACCAGGTAGTCAACAATCAGGTTTTTCATTTGCTTCTTCTACAACGTTCTCACAATCGTCTGACTCATCATATCACGTCACTGAAAATGTTAAGAAACCAGAGGAATCTATTGAATTACCATATGCTAGGCCTACTGCAACTCATAAATGGTGTTTTCTATGCAATAAAACGAGTGGTATTGTTAATGTTCCGTTTGAAGCACGCAAACAGATTTTTATGTTGAGAAATATTTTTATACCTAATGGTAACCGTTGTTGTAAAGATCATCTTATAAAGAATCGGTTTTACGATGATGAAATCTGTAATATAAGAATATCTTCTTACAGCAGTTTCGTTGGGTTATCTGACTTAACGAGATTGCTGGATTGTCTTAGCTTAGCTTCAACGAAGCAACTTACAGATCATGTAGCAGATTTTACGATTTCAGAACACCGATTGTACATTTTGACTGGTTTAAATTGGGATCAATTAATTGAATTGCGTGAGATGATGACTTCATTAAGAAATTCAGCAAATAGAACAGTAACACAAGCCTTGGTTGTGTTTCTTTTAAAGTTTAGAAGTGGTAACTCTAATGAAATGGTCTCGGCAATACTTGGTTTAGATAATGCTCAGCAGGTATCGAATTTTTCCCAATCTATTTTACAGGCTTTTGAAAATGATGTTTTACCTACACGTTTTGGTTTGAAAGCTGTAAATAGAGAGGACCTCATAAAAAACCATTCAACTACTGTTTTAAAAAAGTTGCATGGCGTAATAGATAATCTCGCTGTTATCGCTGATGGAACTTACGTACGCCATCAAAAAAGCTCGAATAACGAATATCAGCGGAAATCATATTCTGGTCAAAAAAAGACTCCACTTTGTAAGCCCTTTATGTTATGTGCACCTGATGGTTACGTAATTGATGTTGTTGGTCCATATTATGCTAATAAAAACGATGCTGACATTTTAAAGGGACTTTTAATGAATAATGATGATTTTAAAAATTTGTTACAACCAGAAAATTTGTTTATGCTGGACCGAGGGTTTCGAGATGTTGTTCCTGATTTACAAGAAAATAATTATCGTGTATTGATGCCTTCTCTCAAAGGAAAACGGAATCAACTTAATGCTTCTGAATCGAATCATTCTCGACGAGTCACAATAATACGATGGGTTGTAGAAGCTATACATGGTATTGTAGGACAAAAGTTTAAGTTGCTGCATCATCAATTAGATGACAGAATGATACCCAATGTTGGTACCTATGCCAAAATAGCTTGTTTTTTGGTCAATCAATTTGGAAAGCGTCTGATATCAAAAAATTCTGAAAGTGAAATCATTTTCAAAAGCATTGAAGATAAAAACTCTGATGTAAATACTCTGGCTGAGGAAGCTAAAAAAAGCAGGTGGAGTAGGCGTAAAAGCCAGTTTCAAGCACTGACATCAGCTGATATTGATGATTTCCCACAGATGACTGAAGAAGACTTGATAGTTTTCTTTACTGGAACATATCAGCTTCAGCAAGCCATTTCCTACCTTGCTGAGATTATGGGTGAAAATGAAACGTTGAAATTAGAATACTTGAAAGAAACTACTAATATCATAAAAGTAAAAGTACAATCACGGCATATCAGTAAAAAAACATACAATTGCTATATTCATTACCAATCCAACTCAATAGGATACGGAGGAATTTTGCGATACTGCTGCGAATGCGCAAATGGCTTGAGAACAATTGGCTGTTGTTCGCATGTTGCTGCAGTAGTATATTACCTCTCCCATGGAAGTATCTTTCAAAAATAATAAGACCAGCAGAGCATTTAACTAAAATCTTTCAAAAAACGGACATTGTTACAACTATTATGGATGATAGCGATGAGGATGATTAAAATAAATTTTTTGCTATTTATCTGAAGTTTTTTAGTTTTTTTTCTTTCATTTTTATAATTCTAGCACCAATAATATCGAAAAGAGAGATAAAATCGCTTACCTTTTTAAATATGGAAATATTTTACAGAAATAAAGATAGAAGGGACTTTTCCAATGGCTAACGTAATTTTCGAACAATCTTTCGAGCCTGAAAACAGTGGAAAAAATGTATACATATAGTTTTTTACCTGAAAAAATTGTAAATGATTCTATATTTTATATTTTTTGATGGGTTTTGACAGTTAGTGCTGTAGAAATACATCTGAAAAATTGTTAAAAAAATGACATCGGTATGACTTGTAATGTTTTATACATGGATAAAACCGGAAAATAGCTGAAAATATGGGTTTTTGATGGTTTTGGGCGTTTTTTACTATGTTCCTCCAACTCGAAAAATCTGAAAAAAAATTCACAAAAATATTACTTTAAGTAGAAAATATAAAAAAAATTATTTCGTGATACCACCCCATAACCTCAAATTACTGTGAATTTTTTAAATTTTCAAACGCTCATAAAAATTTGAATTTCCCGCCAAAACATTTGCAAAAAAATATTACCTTGTAGGTATTTCAAAAACCTACAAAATGAAAAAAAAGAAGTTTCTAGCATTATTAGAAGCAGAGATATCGCAAAAATACTGAAAATCACGTTTATATTTTTTTTGAGGTTATGTTTGACTCTAGGGGGCTGAAAATTTCAGGATAGTGACAGTTTTTGATCCTCTACAAGTGGGTATTTTTTTTTTTCGTAAAAGGTTTGGGGGCACTTTTGACCATCTTAACCAGCTAGACCCTTTGTAATATAACTCAATGGTACGATAACAAATTCAAGTATAGGTTTCAGCGTCTGAGCACTAATCGTGTCTACACCATCTTTATAAAGTTTAAGTTAAGTTGTAAGTTTAAGTTTATTATAAATATTTACATTAAATAATGGTAATTTTTGTTTTATTTTAAGGAGGTTGGCATGCATCCACAGAGAACACAAACCGAGTTGAGTGTTATAATGTTCAAACAGACACGTGGATCTACAAGTCCCCTATGTGTGAGCGCAGGTATAGGCCTGGTAAGATTGTAAACATATTTTTATTATCCATTAATATTAATTTATATTAATTCGAGATGTACATACTAAATCTTTTAGAGTTTTAATTAAATAACTTTAATACAAAATGTTTCAAATAATTGGTGATTTACTTTAGAATTATTTAAAGGATAAAAACTATTTTTTGAACATAAAAACTTTAATTTTTAATGACTTATTTTCTTTCAAAGACCAAGTGATTGGACTGAATTGATGAATTTTGTGTGTTAAAAGTTTTGTTGTGATTTGATTGAAAAACTAATGTTTCAGGAATAGCTGTAATGGATAGTAAAATCTATGTACTCGGCGGTGAAGAAGGCTGGGATAGGTATCATAACTCGATAGAATGCTATGACCCATCAACAGATTCATGGCATATATGTGGAGAAATGCCGACGTCAAGATCGTGGCTAAGTTGTGTTCCTTTACAGGTAATGATTGTACATGACTCTGTGACTAAAATACAAACAAATTTTAATAACTTTGCATTACATGCTACAACACATTTTATCATCTGAAGTCATACTGTACACACAACCTCCAAAGAATAACGGGAGAACAAGACAATAAAAATTATAGCATTCATTAATGGTTTACACATGGCCTATCAGGCTCTTTATTGCAACCTGCGATTTTGTTGAGCCTTACAAACAAAAGTTTATATTATCTAAACAAAAATACTTCTTCAAGGAGTTAGTGTAGAATGAATATATTGAAATTTTTTGTTACATAAGCAAAAGTAAATAAAACTTCATGTGTCCTAGCTGTAAGACATTTCAACTTGGTGCAGACTAACTCTAAAATTCATTTACTTTGTATTCTCGATGAATTGAGTTTTAAGTAAAATAATGTAGGAATTACAAGTAATACAGAAGGGGTTTTGCATGCTATATGATGTAGTGTTGGACTATCAAGTAATATGGAATGGAATGTAATTTAGCGTAGGAGTATTAAGTAATACACAATGAATAATAGTGCTACGTAATGTACTGTTACATGTTACACTATAAAGTAATATGGAATTTATGATAGACCTATGTAATGTAGTGTTAACCTATCAAGTAATACAGAATGTTTACTAGTGTTGAGTAAGTAAGGTAGTCTTGGACTATCAAGTAATATGGAATGTTTGATAGAGCTATGTAATGTAGTATTGAACTGTCAAGTATACAGACTGAGTAACCGTGCTATGTAATGTAGTGTTGGAGGGGATGGATGAATAGTGAGTATATCTTTGTTCACTGCTTTTATCTCATGGTTTTTAGGCATAGGTTATTTACAATGTATACAGAAAGTAATTTGTCATGACGCACTATTGTATGCATATGTATGCTTATTTTAGTTAATATGATACTTTAAACTACTAAGGTTTGCAGTATCCAAGGTAAAGCCTACAATATTGTAAAATTAACAAATGGTAGAACTCATATTGAGTTTAAGTAGTGTTTAGCATATTTCTTATTTTATTAATTTTTGAAAAATTAGTTGAATTTTTTACTTTTAATTAATAAAGGTTGTTTAATTTGTTTTAAGTAATATTTTATTAAACACAAATCTTAACTGAGCATCACTTTACAAAGTTTGTTTTATAACCATGTCGAAGTCTTAAAGTTGTAGCAAATAACATTTTTATGAATGTTTAAAAAGTAATAATTAAGTCAATTAGTTTTGAAAATATATATGTACTATGGACATAATTTTTGTTTTAGTGGTTTTTAAATGTTATAAACATCTGTAGTACATATTGCGCCCCATAATCAACCTGACTCAAATCTTTACCTTTACTTCAGCAAGTAACTGAGCAGGAACATTAGGGTACTCATAGCTGAAATTAAACTTTAGAAAACTTACCTGAGAAATATTGTGTGTGTTTCTAACGTAATTAAATATTAGAGTTTAGTATAATTGTATTTTGTTGTACAAACAAAAAGTTCCCAAAACTGATTTTAGAAAAATTTGTGTTCATATGGTGGAGTCCCTTTAGTTTGGCCACCCCAGACCGGACCTCTTGTGAATAAATGCTAATAAGAGCAGTTTATAAAAGTTAAATTATGTTTCAAGTTTTTTTTCTGAACAACCTAAACTAGACCTACCTAGTAAACACCTACAGAAAACACAGTTTTGTCATCATGCCATTTTGGAGGCTGGAACTAGAAGGAATCAACTGTAATTTCTAACATTGAAAAGTGTTATCATTACTTTCAAGTAATAGAATCTGCCCTCAAGATTGAAACAAATTTGAAATTTTGAAACAGAAAATATAGTCACTTTATGAAATGAATGACGGACATAAGAATGGTTTTTAGATTGATTTCACATGGATTTAATTTATATCTGTAAATAAAAATGTGTACCTACTTGAACTTTAGTTCTGGACAGTGTGAAAATATGCAAGTACCAAATTAAATTATAATTTGTAAGGTTTTTAAATAATTTTTTCAAAATTTATGAAAGAAAAGTGCAGACATTGACATCATTCAAAAAATGTGTAAGCAGGTGAACGGTTCAAGGCAGAATTTATTGTAAAAAAAATAAAAAGATATTTTTTTAAAATGGTGAAATCCATGATGTGGATACATAAGTTTGGCGCACACTGATAAATATACCTCAGTTAATATGTAGGTTTTTTCAACCACCTAACCACCTTTTCTTGTCTATGACTATCATTTGCTGTGACACAACCAATTTTAATTCTTCACACAGCATGAATAGTGTCTGTGCAATATAATATATAACTTCATTATAATTAATGACCCAACGATAGTGCCCATGTAATATATGATTATCATTTGCTATAACTCGACAAGTTTTAATTTTTGCAAAGCATGAATAGTGGGCACACAATATAATATATAACTTCATCATTTGCTGTAACTCAACCAGTTTTAATTCTTCACAAAGCATGAATAGTGTTACTGTGAAGGAAGATTACAGCAATAGGCTTATACAACCTGCCCCTGTTTTGGCAGTTCATTACAATTTCATAATTGTAAATGTACTTATTTTCAAAATTATACAAAGGGCAAATATTACAACCATGACCAAATAAAATGAGTGATCATTGATGAAAATTAGTTGTGTAGTTTAGGCATTAGAAGCGTCAATGTTTCCAAATTCAATCCTGTTTTTTTTTTATTTTCTTACTGTTACTGCAACCATAAGAAATAAAATGATCGAAATTGGTTAAGTTGTTTAGTCTGTAGGTGAGTCATTGTTTAAAATTCAATTTTTTAATTTTTTTTTCAATTTTAAAATTATAAATATACTTATTCATGGAATTTGTATGCAAAAGGCACATTCTGCAACCAAGACAGATTCATTAGTTTATGTTGTTCTCTATAGACGCTTTATTGTCCAAGAAGATGGAAAAGAAAACAGAAAAATTATTAATAATGCCATTTTCAAAGCATTCTCTCAGCTTTTACTCTATTTATTTTCATTTTTGATTCTTGCCACTCCGTTCTGCCCTTAAGGTATAATCAAATCTAAATCTATAGGAGTTTTTATTTTTAAGTTATGGATACCTGAAAACCAGTATTTAATACACTGGGCCGCTCAGTATGTAGGCGCGCGTGTAAATGTGTGCACACCATAAGGCCAGGGTAGCTGTTTTGATAATTTAAGATATCTGTTATTCAACTGTTTTTCAGTTTTTGTCCTGCAGTTGTTGTGAAAACCAGAATAAATTCTTTTAATTTAAACTAAAACTTCATTTACCAGATTAATTGTGGATTTGGGCTGAACTAGGTTTTCAGAAATTCAAATAATTATATAGAACAATATACACTTTATAGAAACAATATGCATGAGACTCTGAAGTTTCTGCATGTGTAGAAACTTCCCGTAATGGCTTGCACTGTGAATGAAGCCTTCCCACCTTTTTAACACAAAATGTGTTTTTAGCTAGATATATCTTCCTGTTTGTCTAAGTTCTGCAGCAGTCCATGAACATGGTGCAGTGCAGCTGTATGAGACATTTGCATCTGTGTGACTATAGGTGTTGGGAGACTGCTGTACTGATAATCACATACAGTAATTTAATATGTAGTGTCAAGGAAAATATAAAATCAAACTTATTAAAGAATAAAGGAATAATTTAGTAATACAAGTATGAAAGTTATAGATAGTAAAAAAATTTAGAAGTATATTTAAAGAAGTCGTGTAACAACATGTCAGAACTCTAGGTGTAATAGCTATAATTGTATCAACCAACAGTAGACTCAAGTGGATCTAAAAGCACCTGGCTTAAGATTATTTCCTTTAATCTAATAATAAAGTAAAGCTATTGTATTTAAATCTAGTTTTAACTTTTTTAAATTGTAAATTTAAAACAAATGTTATTAAACCTATTTTGACAATTTAAAATCGTGAATTTAAAACGACCACAGCACAGGTGGTAGACAATCACCGTAAGTTCCTATAAAAAAAATTAAATAAAAATAATTCTGCTCTGCGGTCATTGCACGCATGATGTAGCATCAGAAAGTAACTTTCATTTTTCCATAGTCATCTACATACGGTGGGATTACCATAAATTTCACTTAATTGTCATCTGTGTAGACAGGAACCTGAAACTGCAACATACATACTCCTCAAGTGTGAAGTCTTGGGAGTCCAAAAGAAGTAATTTGACAGATTTCAGTGAAAACCTTTATACTTGTAAAATACAAGTAATTGTTCTTAGGGTTTGGGCTATGTGGTATAAATGTTATATTTATAGCAGTTATACAGATATTCATGACAAAATGGCAGTAACTCAATATATCTAATTTATTTTAAAACGGGGTACTTTCAAGAGCTAAATGGATGGAGCCAAAACTGATGTTGAAGAAGTTTCTGTCTAGTGGGCAAATTATAACAGAGAAGCACAGGTGCATAGCTAGATTTTATACAAAACTGAGCCACTAACTGACTTAATATTGTTTTCAAAAATGGACAAAATTATGAATGGAGCTTCCCTTGTGGCATAGGTGTGCAAAAAGGCTGGGTTTGAAAAAAATTATTTAAAAAAGTAGTTTTATAAGTCTTTTTTTTTAACATGAAATCTTAGTTTTGTTTGCACTATTTGTCCAATGTTGAGGTTTTAAGCAATCTAATAACTGTCATACACCTATTTCAAAAAAAGTGGCACACACTCAGAATACCTTATTTATATACTTTGTTTGCGTTTCACTGTGAAATAGTTTTCTTTTTATTATACGGAGCTGCAACAAGGTTTTGTGCACATATTTGAAACAAAATGGCGAGTACTTAAAATGTTTGATTTATTTTAAAACTGAGTACTTCTATGAGCTTTAAACATAGGATCAAGTGTAGTTTAATTGAAGCAACATTTTTAAATCGACTTTGACATTAATCAACTGTAATTATTATCAAAAAAATACCGTAGAACACATAGCGCATGAACATAGCTAGTAAAGTAAAGACCTATAAGGTATTTATAATCTCAAATAGAATGTTCATTTTAAATAAACAAGAAATGATTTCAGTTGTTTTTGATTACATTGTGTTAGAAGACATGTTTGGGGCATAATCAAGACAATTTCCATTGCAAGTAATGCTCTTATATTGAGCAAAACGTAACAAATATCTGATTCTATGATTACGTGTTTTACCTGTGAGATTATTGCTTACAAAATTTATCAAGGAAGTTTGACCAAACTTTAGATGATTATTACTGAATGTGTAATTTAACCTTTATATTTTTATTTGACTAATTAGATCGCTCGCCTTTGGTAATTTTTTTCTTAATAACTTTTGTACTTATAAGTTTTTCTTTTGTATTTTAACAAAACTTGTTTTCTTTGTAGGTGAAGAAATCAATAAAGGATAAGTCTTGACAACCAAGCACACCTCTTTTTTGGACCCTCGTTTAAGACTGCCTCATCACTGTATATTTCATAGTAGTGGTAATTTAATAACTTCAGTACTATTTCATTTGATCATCTGGTAACTTTAAATCAAAGTTAAAAAATAAATAACAAGCTGGTTATATTAATCTAAATTGTTAAATTACATTTCATGTCCATCATTAAGCTTATTATAATTATTGTTTGCTTTTCAGTTTTTTCTCAATATGTATCAATACTTCACTTACATGTAGGGTTTTATTTTATTATAAATAAGGTAATGTTTGTATTCTTTTGTCTCAGATTTAATTACGTTTAACAGGTTTAATAATTTATTGTGACAGAAGCTAGTCATTTTGAAATTGATCCTGGTTTAATAGTCGACTAAATGCCTATTTATACAGAATTAAAATCAGTCAGTAAGAAAATTAACCTTTTAAAATTAATTATGTTTAGTAACTATTTTTTACTTAATGTTGTTTTAAATTCTTATAAACTCTGTGCCCAAGATAAAATTTGTTATATTTTTTGCTATTAAAATATATATATAATTCAGCGTTTTATTATTTCAATTTTACAGGAATCTTTAGTTTAACAGACTAAAGTGTGTTAAGTGGCCAACACACTGCACACCTCAAGGTCGAAGGTTTGGGACTGAAATTACTGACATAAATAAGCTTTACCCTTTCTGTTCTCATTAGTAAAACTGGAATAAAGTATTGACATCAAGCAGAAGAAAAATTCTTTAAGATTTATGATAAAAATTGAACTCAAATAGTTTTTCTGAATTTGATGACCATACTTATATTTCATCTCCCTCTTTGAATACCAAAACAACTTTAAAAAATTTCTGTACTTATTTTCCTTTCTCTAAAAAAACTAAGTTTTTAAAACTAAATTCACTATATTTTATTTTAAATAAATTACACAAAGCCATACATTGTGAAATTATATATACCTCCCCTTATATATATATATATATATATATATATATATATACACACACACATACATAAGTTATGTTGTTGGTTCCGATCGATCGGTTTTTTAAAAAAACCTCAAACTTAAATTTTACAAAACCGTTTTTATAATAAATAGGTATAACTCTTATGTCTCAATGTAACTTGTTGGACAGTGTTGTTCTCACTCAACTAACAAAAGCTTTGTTACAATGCACTGAGAAGAAGCTGATACACCTATTCTAAGAAATGAACATCTACTGATTATCTACAGTATAACATTGTCCAGTGCCTTAACTTAAATTACACTATATATATATATATATATAAACTTAGGTTGCATGTCCCATGTAGCTTATATATATATATTCCCCACCCAGGGGTTCAGATTAGCTGCACTTATTGAAAGGGCTTAGATACCCTCATGTCTACAATCACATTTATAGATTTGCTGTTCTTGCCCATTACGTCCGGGAGGGGCAAAAATGCTTGGTTTCTTTTGGCAGAGCTAAGTACCACTGCCGAAGACCACTGATTGAACAAGTTCTGGGACCAAGCAGCCTAAATGTGATTACAATATGTGAGTACGTAAATGGTGGATGGGGAACCATAACTTTGTACTGAAACTCACTCTATTACAGATATCGTATTAACTCGCACGTATTACACTCCTCGAGGAGTGCTGAAGTCATGTACTACGGCTTAGCTCAATTCTCCTGGGCTACCGATTATGCTGAGTACATCTTGTAACATTTGTTTGATACCTTTTTTTAGGGAAAAACCGTAAAGCTTATCATCATTTTGTCATGAATTTAAAATAAAACAAAATTATTTTAAAACTATAATTAAAAAGCACAATAAAAATAAATAAATAAAAACACCATACTGAACTTATTGTAAGGTTATAAATGAGCCCTATAATAACAACAAAAATAAATTAAAGAAATATAAAACATACTTATAAATGAGCCCTTATAAAACAAAAATAAATTAAAGAAAGCCCTATAATAACAACAAAAATAAATTAAAGAAATATAAAACATACTTAAAACTAATTAAGAGAGAAAAAAACAAAATTTCTCTAAAACAATAAGTTTTAGGACTGTAAAAGGACAATAATATAATATTTAAATATTATTTTTTTGTTTTGATAAATATTATTAAAAATAATAAGTTTTTTTATATAAAGTTTTATAAGTTTTAGCTTCCGAACACAGAGAGATATGCCTCTCTTTCGGGATACATTGTATCTCCTAGGAGTGATGTATTTATAGCTAAATTGAGATTGAAAATTGAAATAAAGATTTGTTGTATTTTGTTTTGGTATATCATTCTTTATGGAGACGTGCAATAGCAATATATATTATGCAACACACCAGATGATTAACACACATTTCTCAAGTAAATATAATGTAGTTTTACATAATAAATTGAAAAGTTTTTACGTTTTGGTTTTATTACTTCAACATCACTTAAGGACACAAGAATACAAAATGCAGTAATTTGATGACGTGCAACCACTTGTGTAACTTGTTACCATGCGCCTAGTCCAGGGTTAAGAAAGTTGACACATGATCAGCACCAAATCAAATATACATTTCTCACTAGTGAGAATGTTAATGTTATAGTTTCAAAACTGATGACAGCATAAAATAAAAATACAGTATAAATCTTGCACTATTAAGAAAGTCAATGTAGTTTCATCAAAGTTGACACATGATCAGCACAAAATAAAAATGTAGATTTCTCAATAGTGAGAACATCGATGTTGTAGTTCAGCTAATGCTGATAAATGACAGAACAAAATTAAAATGATACATGATCATGTAGCCTTGGCGTGGGTCTGTGACTACGATTGAATGTTCAGAGGCCTAGGATGTGATGTGGGGTTTAGTGACCAGAAAATGGAATAACCCAAAAGTGTAGGTAGAAGGATGAATAACAGGATGGTACCTATATTTAAATTATATTTAATTTAAATATATGTTAATTTAATCAAGGGTCTAGCAGTATGAAATTACCTTCTTTTTGAAAACTTATTTCTGATTAACAACGTTCTATTGTATTACTAAATTTCAGTCACTGGTAATTAATACTGTCAATATAACCTAATTATCTTCACCATCAAAATCTTTCTATTTTAACTATTTACGAGACATAAATCTTTTAACTATTTACGAGACATAAATCTAACAGATAACTTTAATTTTGAATTATATATTCAATCATTCTTCTATTTTCACTTAAAAGAGGTCATAAACATATTATTTCCGCAGTATTAAAATACCATTGAAGATATTAACTGTTAAATTTTATAATCAAAATTAATGTACAAGTTAGTTTACTGCATATGCCATACAGTTAGCTCACTAACGGATACAAATTAAACATGTAGATGTATTTTTAAGCCTATGAGAATAGGAAATTGTTAATGAGCGTAAAAATTGTATATGGCTTTTAGATAACTCCATTTTAAGGTCTACAATTGGACTGATATTCATGTAATAAACACCAGGATTCGAGGAAATTATTAAAAACAATACAAAGTTGACCAATAGTTTACTTTATTAAAACAAGGTCATAAAATATAAAAACACCAATCATTACTTCTTGTATCCACAGCTACGCCTTCGCCCCCTAGCACGCTCAAATTTACGTCCTTTTGACAGTACGTAAGGTTTAGTATGACTGTGTGGTACACCAGGAGCAAGTCCAAAGTGACGAACAGCTTCTCGTGCATTACGACGACCTATGAATAATAAACATTGTAACATATATTCTTCTTCTTTCTTAGAAAAATTATAATATAATAAGTAATTATATGACAATTTTTTAAGACATTTAATGATTAATATTATACAGGGAATTGACTCATAATTGCAATAAATAATTCAAAAACTGAAATGCTTATCAAGAAAATATAGGTTACTGATAGTAATAACTAAGTTTAACTTTGCCAATTATTATTACATTTTATTCACTTCATTATTTTGAAAGATTTTGGTTTTACAGTTATTTTAGTTAATTTGAGATTCTGAATAATACCTACAATCCTTGTTCAACTCAATAATTCAAAGATAGATTTATTAAAAAAATGTTTAAAATAGCCTACTTAGCATACATATTTACAACAATATTTTTAAAAATTATAATTTCGACATCCTAGTAAGCATTAAATCAAAACAAACAGCATTTTAAGTACACACATGCAGGGTGTCACAAAAAAACCATAGTATGCTGACACAGGACTGGATTAAATATTTTCAAATAAATAAAAAATACACACACATACGCACGCACTCACATACACCGGCTTACGGTTGACCCGTACAACGGTATAATTCATGGAATGAAAAAATGACCCGCTTTACAATTCAGGTTTCAGATAAAGGGCTGAACATATAAGTGTTTTCATTAAGCACATAAGTAAATATAGGGATAACATTGTCCTGTGCTACAGAAATAAACATTGTGATTAGTTAGTAAACAAGCCTTTGATTGATGAGCGTTATTTGGTGTCATCCACTCTTTTATTGGTTTAATTTGTGAGCACATTACAAATTTTAAAGTTATAATATCGTGTTACATAATTTTGATTTTTAAATTTAACAAAACGTTAAGTGTCTGTGTGCAGGTTTCAAACTTTTTAATTCTCGTTTTCAATTTTTGTTGTGAATATTAATTAAATAGGTCCTAAAAAAATTTCTTGAGGCAGTGAAGTAAAAGACAAACTATGATTATTGAACTAAAAAAAGTTACAGTATGAACTAAAAAAATATACAGTATTGATTTGTCCTGCGTGTATATGATATAATTACATTTGTATGAATTTCGTTAAAGTGTGACTTCTGTGAATTGTCTTCATTCTTCATCTTTGACATATTAATAGTAAATACTCAATTACTTTTTTCTTATGTAACAAAATGTTTTCCATAAGTCACTGTTATAAACGCTGACTAGCACAGTAGTCTGCTAACAGTCTTAGTTCTGGAACAAACACTGTAAATTTGTACGTAAATATATACACAGTGGTACCCCGGTTACCATAGTAGAAACCATAGGTTTGTTGACATCGGGCATAGATTTTCCTATTGCACATTTTGCTTTTATAATTATCCTCAAATAGCATCAAGTGTTCTGACACTTCTGTTAACAAACAAAATAATAATTACCTAAATATTTTAGGGGGAAATGTCTATATTCATCAGAATGGTTCCCAAAATATGGAAAAACTGATTGCAAATATGGAACAATGGAGATTTCTTTTAAAAAATATGTAGTATTTGTACTAAATATGGAGAACTAGCTTCAGAAGACTAAGGAAGTGCTAAATTTAATGAACTCAGTGGCAAGAATGGTTGAACCTACAGCTGCGAAGATGTATTCACAGTGATTTGAGACACTGCACTGCATCATGTTGATGGAGGAATAGGAGTGAAGCTTTGAGTTGGAACCAATATGTGATGGTTAACTGAACAGGCGGATAACAGAATACCCTTAAAAACAACTTGCCCAATTTATTACACATGAACAAAAAATTAAGAAATACATGTTTATTGACTCTGAATAAATGTTCTGCAATAAAGAATAAAGATAAAGATAAGATAAAATAAGAATAAAGATAAAGAATAAATGTTCTGCAATAAGATAAGATGTAAGTGCTACAATCCCATATTGTCTTAATTGCGCTGAAACAGCTAAGCCACTACTCACTGCGCAAACACCATTCACTTGAGCTTGTCAGCCACTACTGCAACTGAAAACACGAGTGACAGTTTATGGTAGATAGACCAAAACTTGTCTGGCTCATCAATAAAACAAAAATATGTCCCATTTTGGCGACTTCACTGCTCAGCAATAAAGTAAAGATTATTTTTTACAGCAATCTGTCTATTTTACATATTATACAAAAGGTGCATTATGTGTTGTACCAATTATTGATTACATTTTTTTAAATTCTTCACTTTTATTATTGCTATAATATAAAGAGGTTTGAGAGCTGTGAAAAAAATGTACAGTACAATAAAATTTAATTATTGTAATTCAACTTTAATCGCACTGATGGTTAATCAGAGGTTCACTGTACAACATAAAGTATGTTTTTGTGTTAAAAAATGTTGCAAAAAAGCATACTTGCATGCCACTGATTATTTTCAGACGAATAAAACTGTCATAATTTACAAAATTTCAAAACATTTCTGCATCCAAACACAACAGTATGATATTCTCATAATGCTTTTTTTTTCCTTGGTTCCCTAAATTTGATACATTTAGTACAGTACTGTAAAATAATTTTTAATTGCTGTAATTTTACTAGTTTGTTCATATTGTAGTTTACAATTTATTCTAAATATAAAATAAAGTTCATATTTATAGTAAGTAGAGTTTTTACTATTTGACATTTTTAACCTATTTATGGATTATTTGCAGATTGCATTCCTCCAATGTCCGGGCCCCCAAAGAGCAGATAATCAAAAGTCTGTTATACCGTGTATTATGAAAATATCAAATCATGAAAGTTTAAGTTTAGAAATAAAAGGCTTCCCACTCTAAAATAAATTCTAGTTCAGAAAAAAATTAAATATTGAGAAATAAGTAGCTAAAACTTTATGCACAAAACACACAATATTAAGTTATTTAGCCAAATTAATTATGAAAATTTTAGTAGTTTTAACAAAAAGATTCTTTTTACAATAAGGAACTAATTTCTTTTGCCATACACCTTTAACATGTATTTTTTTTTTTTTTTGCAGTGGCATTCAAAGAGTACTTCAATCAGATTTAACAATTTTTCTTTGTTTTTCTGTTATGTTATAACCAAGTTTCACTGTATATGCTATACTTGATACTAACATCACTGATAATAGCAGAGGGGAATAAAAAGCAATCATATATATTATTTCTCGAGTCAACATCTCTTTTTCTCAGCACATCCTATTCGTACAGACATACATGAGGTATCATTAAAAAGATTTTTTAACCGTCTTCTGACATTGCAAAATGATTTTGCACTAAAAATTACAGTTTGTGGAAAATTTTAACATAAGACTTTTAACTGTCATAGGTAAACCAGCATTATGGATGCGCATGCGCAGTATCACAAATCATACAATACGTTGTATATTTTACAAAGCTAACTAATTAATCACGAATAGATAATCCCATTACAAATACCACTATTTTGCATAATGTGCTTTGAACAATTTCAGTATTTATTTAAGTCATTAAGTGGCCCTACTGACGGTCCCCTATCCCTGCCCATCGTACAAGCTGGGACAAGGATTTCGAATACCAGACACATTTTGGACATTGTTTAAAAACAAATATATTTGTGATTTTTCCTTCTATCATGCATTTATCTACTATTGATCAATTGCTTTTCGATTTGTTTTTTAAACATGTTTTCCCTTCCTTCAAATGACTTCCGCCCTCACTCCATTTTTTTTTTTTTTTTCCCGGCGAAAAACCGTTCAGGTTATCATCGCCGTCACGAAAAATGAGAGTATATATATATATAAAAAAAAAAAATTAAACAAAATTTTACTTAAGAAAAAAGCAACAAAAACAACAAAACAACAACAACAAACTATAACAGTAAAAATAAATTAAAAATTTAGATAACAGCTATAGATATATTACACTTAAGAACTAAATAACAATAAATAATGAATAAAATTTAATAACAATTCGTAAAACTATGCATAAACATAACAGAAATAAAGTTTTTAGATAAAATAAATAAATAATATAACACAAGAAATAACAACTATATATATTAAATTTTATTTAAAACATTCAAACGATGAAGGAAGTATAGAACCCGGTCAACGGCCGAGGCACTATCTCCCAACATCGCCTCTGCAAACAGTTGCTCAGACCACACATAACACGCACATTTTGAAAACCATCACAATCGAGCAGTATATGTTTAATTGTGATGGTTTCCCTACAGAATTCGCATTCAGGTGGGTCCCCGCCTCCCATCAGAAATCCATGTGTTAACATGGAGTGACCAATGCGAAGACGGGTGATCACCACCTCTTCTCTGCGACTTCCACGTATTGACGACCCCCAAGGATCTAACTGTACTTTTGATTACCCTCAATTTGTTACTGCTTGTAGCTGCCCATTCATTTTCCCACTGTAGATGAATTAAATGTTTTACGTGACAAAGGAAGTCAGACACGAATACACGTTGAGTGCATGGCGGAAGAAAAGTTGCTTCCTTTGCCGCATTATCCGCTACAGTGTTCCCAAATATTCCACAGTGGCCAGGAATCCAGATAAATGATACTCTTGCACCTCGTAGTTCAAGTCTATGGACAGAGCACAGAATATCTTGAACCAGAGGGTTTACCGAATACATATCCCGGATTGCCTGGAGGGCACTTTTGAATCAGAACAAACTACTTAAAATGCAAACTATCGAATTCAATGGTATTCAGAGCCTTTAAGATGGCAAAGAGTTCGGCCGTAAAGACACTACAAATTGAGGGTAATCCATAATTATATGTTTCGTCCAGTGAGTAAAATGCACACCCAACATTGTTATTCATCTTAGAGCCATCTGTGAAAATAAATTTAGCAGATGGATATGAACTAGAAAGTCGAAAAAACTCATGTTGATACACAATGTTAGGAGTGTTGTCTTTCTGGTATGCACACAAGGAGAAATCAAATGTCGGCATATTGATTTTCCATGGAGGGACAAGACAAAAGGACCTTTCAAACATTGGGGGTAGTTCAATACGCAAGTCTTCAAAAACACGGGTTGTTCTAATGCCAACAGGGGCTGTAGCGTGCGGTCGGGATTCATATTGTTGGAGCAACTGATTATGGAAAACGATATTATAAGCAGGATGCCATGGTTTACATGATATATTAGATACGTAACTTAATTGTAACTGCTGTCTCCGACGAGAGAGTGATGGTTCGCCAGCATCGGCGAGAATACTCACGACGGGACTTGAACGAAAGCACCAGAAACAAGGCGGATTGCCGAGTTATGGACGGGATCTAGTTTCTTTAAAATCGATGGTCTAGCAGATGAATAAACAATGCTGCCATAATCAATTCGCGAGCGATTACGGCACGGTAAAACATCAGCATACAGGTCCTATCAGCACCCCATCGAGACCCACTAAGAACCCTCAACATATCCAGGATTTTATTACATCTTAATTTTAAATCACGCACGTGAGGGCTCCACGAGAGCCTTTAGCCGAGTATTAGACCCAAGAATCGAACGGATGGAGAAGTCCGAAGCTGTATACCATCAAGATATAACGACGGAGCCTGGATCTGTCTCACGGTGACTGAAAGCAATACACTGAGTTTTAGCAGCGGAGAATTTAAAGCCAGTAGTTCTCGTCCAGGTCTGCAACCTATTTATTACCAGCTGAAGGGTTCTTTCAGCTGTTGCCATGTTTCTGGTGCTTACGTAAATAGCAAAATCGTCTACAAAGAGAGAACATTTGACAGGGGACCGTCGTTAGACGTTATGCTATTGATTGCAATAGCAAACAGAGTAACACTAAGTACACTCCCCTGTGGAACACCATTCTCTAAGTAGAACGATCTGATAGCGTACTACCAAGACGCACCCTAAAATACCTATTACTGAGGAAGTTTTTGATAAAATGCAGAATCCTGCCCTGTATACCCCATGATTTTAATGTGTTCAAAATTCCCCTTCTCCAAGCCATGTCGTATGCCTTCTCTAGGTCGAAAAAAACAGCTACTAGTGTTTGACGCAAGAGAAACGCATTTTGTATTGCAGCTTCTAAAGACACTAATTGATACACAGAACATCGTCCTTGCCTAAAGCCGCACTGGTCTTTGCAAAGTAAATTGTTGGTTTCCAAATACCATACAAGGCGACGATTTACCATTTTTTCTACCAGCTTGCAAAGAACGCTAGTAAGAGAAATCGGACGATAGCTACTTGCATCAGTTTTATCTTTACCTGGCTTAAGAATAGGAATTACTATTGCTTCTATCTACTATTGATCAATTGCTTTTCGATTTGTTTTTTAAACATGTTTTCCCTTCCTTCAAATGACTTCCGCCCTCACTCCAATGACTTTACTTGAAACTTTCATAGTGCGAAATTTCACATGGGCCTCCTGGTCTATATTAATAAAGGAAATGTTTATTTGTATGTATATACAGTCGACCTCGAATATAACGCGGTTGAAGGGACGAAACGTATATGATGCTGTAACCAGTTTACAGTAAGAGAGTTTGTAAATGGCAGCAATACTATATGTAGTGAAAGAAAAGCATACTTTGTACTGTGTACATAAATAATGGCTATTTTAATAATAAATATATTATAAACATATTACATATATTTGAAATATATTTTAGTCAAAACTAATAGAAAAATACTGTACAGTCTAGTATGTGTACATGCAACACACTGCATACAATGTTGTGAGGGTTAGTGAGATTGAAGTCCCCCCCCCATTCCATACAGAGTGTAAGTGTGTGAGAGAGAATGCTTTTGTGGGAAGGACACAATTTACATTGTTAAAGCAAGAAAATTCTAAGAAAAGGTCTGGTTCTATTCTCAACCTTTATTCTAAAAATTGAACACAAATTGCATTTCCAGTGAGAGTGACTATTTGTCAGCAGCTTAGAAAACTACTAAGCACACCAGTGGGACAGAGAGAAAAAATGTGGAAGCATGTCCCCACTCTGTCATCATAGCTCCTCCCTTTTCCTTCACTATGGCTGAGTGGTAACAATTTGTAGACTCAGATTGGCTGACTCTGATGTCCCTGAACTGTTGGGAGAGAGCTTGAGGGGAATTCTCCTACATGTACAAGAAATTCTCTTGCAGGCCATTTACTAAGTGGCTGGACTACAACAGCAGAGTGACAGCATTGTATCAGAGTTCACAAAGCATTGTAACAGAGCCTAATATACACATACACTTAATATAAAATATTGGGGACATTATGAAAATAGCATTATAACAGAGTGAGCATTCTAACTGAGGGCTTTATAACCAAGGTTGACTGTATAATTTTGTGCTACCTTTCACAGAAGTTGTTCATTTTTGCATAATAACAACAGATTATCATGTTTTAATTGTCATAGGTAAAGTGTACATTATTCAAGTTGGGGAGACTAGGCTATTTGTGATATTGATCACAAATATGGGGCAAATATTGATCACAGCTATGGGGCACTGTGCAGTAGTTGACAAAGTGTGTATTTTTTACAGTTTCTTGTACAACCACAGAGTTTTACCAAGATATCTTGCTAGGTTAACACAAAATGTATTAAAATAAAATCATTTTTCTTATTTTAATCTACTGTTAGCAAACAAAAATGAACTACAACTCAAAACGGAAACAGTTGCTGGTAACAAATGCATTAATTCGTGGTAAACAATTGTCCAGAGAGCAAGCAAGCAGTTCAGCTATTCAACTAGCCCACCCAATCAATCAAAAGATACGTATACTAAATCTGAGGTTGAAAAAAAAACAACAGAACTCAAATGTAGCACGCGAATATTTTTATGTTCAATATCTGCTAGCTATAACACGATCCCACAATAATGATTTATATTAAATAAATGTCTTTCTCTTTATTTGTTTTACCCAACTTTGGGGTACACTAAATCAATCACTTTTTAATGTTCTGTGCCTTCCTCGTAGCCCAGTATAAATGCCTTTGTTATAGATATTTTTATTTTTTACGTTTTTAACACGTGTTAAAATTAATGACTAGTAATGTTAACTTGTCTTAGCAAAACACAATGCAAATTTTTTCATTAAATATTACTTTTGTTGAAGAACTGAATTTTATAATTTAAATGAAACTAAATTTGTTATTTTATTTGGAATTTTTTGGAAATTAATACCATTTTTGTAATAAAGAAATCTGTTCAAAAATGTGCTTGTGAAGTTGTGCTAGATTTCAATACCCACAATGTCCACAGATAATCAAGTCTGCTGTATTGTGAAAATATCAAATCAAATGAAGTTGATAATTAATTGTGGATCATATTACTGTCCACTGGACTTACCTTGCATCAGTACTGTACCCTTTCCTGTGGGAGAGCGCAGAGCCAACTCATCGAATGTAATAATTTCACCTCCTGCCTTCAATATCCTGGACCTTGCTCTTTCAGTCACCCTCAAAGCACAAATCTAATCAAAATTATATCAATAAATTATTACAAACAATAACCAATATACATTTAGTTATGATTTTTTTAACCCAATTAGTCTATTGAAATTTGGATTTTAAAAATTTGGAATTTTTGGATTACTGTAGAGTCAAGCATAAAATCTTATTAATAGTAATATGGACAAAATGAACAAAAATTTTTGTATAACTGACAACATGATATAAAAGAAATATCAAAATTAATAATTCATATATTTAAAATTTAAAAAATAAAGCAACTAAGGATCTACACTTACTGTAAGCTTAGGAATTTCCCAAATGCGCTGATCATCAGTAACAGTGCCTACAACAACAGCAACACGACCTTCACGTCCAGGTTTCTTCATGAAACGAACAATTCTTGCTATGGATATTGGTGGTCTATTGATTTTCGACATAAAAAGCCTCTTCAAAATGATTTTATTAAACTTTGCGTGCGTACGACGTGCCAAAAATCTGTACAACTATTAAAGTATGAATATATTAATTTCCATAGTTAAATTGAATATACATATTTTTGTATTAAATTTTTATCATTAATTTGTATAATTTTGTAAACTAATCTACACTCATAATAAATTTTTGAAAGCAATAGCCTAAGTTTTTTAAAAACAAGCAAAAATTTTATATATACAGTAGAGTCTTGCTAATTCAACCTAGACTAGGTGCGGCCTGGTCGAATTAGCGAGAAAGTCAGATTACACACAGAACCATTTGAATTGAATTTATTACATGAAAAAACTGAATTACATATATTATTACTAAAATGTACTAAACCATCAGAACAGCACACAGAACCTCAGTAATAAAGAGTATTACGTAAAATCATCAAACTTGACAGAAAAAATTTCTAATTGTTTTTTTGTTTACCAACTGTTTGACGTTTTCTTGCTACTAACTATATCTTCTAATTTCATGAGAAGTAAAATATCTTTTACGTTTTGGAAAACGAATAAAAAAAAATATGTGAAACGTTACAAAACACACACACACAAGCAGAATGAACTCTCAACGTTATCTCTTCCACAAATCTGAACTGATACTAAAAGACGAAAATGGACGAACAGATCAGGTATAATGGTAGTTGACCCCCTTTTTCTTTTGATGAGAATAAAGGTCATCGGCTAAGCATGTGAGTAAAAGCCTGACACGAAATGGTTCGACTGCATTGTACATTCGGTTCTGCTACAAATATTTTTAATTAATTGCTTGAAATACTGTTCTTTGAGGCTAGGTCAGATTAAACGGAAGGTCAGATAAGCAGTACTCCACTGTATCTGTAACTTATAATGTACAGACAAACTAACAAATCATGCCATAGAGGAAATTAAGAAACTTAAAAACAGTGTTTCCAGGTCATGCTGTATGTAATGTAGCTAGGCCTTTAACTAAATTATGAACTATATAACTTTATTTTCAAAGAGTTATAAGATCAACACTACTATTGATCAAGGCTACATCTCCTACACAGTACATACTAATTTGCTTCAAATGTACAATATCATTTAAATAATCTCAACACTTTAAAAAGAGCTTCTTCTAAATCTCATTCACTGGTGTTTCTAGACGATATTACTTTTTTCACAGGAGATATTGATGAAGAAAATGATGATAATTTAGATTCTTATTATAATTTATCTGAACAGAATTGTTATGAGATTAAAATATAATTTCTGTAACATGAAACAAAAACTATTTATTATTTCCTTTTTTTAATAAGCCTAGTCTACTTAATTTTTTTCAAATATTTTGTTTATTAAATCTATAAATATAGGTTTATTCTGAAGAAAATGGTATATAATAAACTATGTTTACTGTATTTAACATTTTAAAAAACATCTAATTTAATTTTATCTCCAGATACCAGAGAGGATAGAACAGATACAATTATATATTTATATCAAAATAAATACTTGCAGGCGATACATGCTATTACAGAATTTGGTGAATTTTGTCTGAAGATAAAATACTGGCCCACTTCCATGTCTGACAGGCCCAAGCAGGCTGTGTGGCTAGATGCTTTACTTTTGCATGCAAGATTCTGTACAAGTTAACTTTTTATTTTCGTAACTATTTGTAAGGTTTTGATAGCTGAAAACAATCCATCAAAACCCTGGGGAGTAAAGTAGCATGGAAGTACCTAACCTCACAGAACAAACAAACAGTGAATTGCAACAGACTGGGGGTAAACCTGCAATGGTAGAAGAGAGAGGAGGCAGTAGCAAACCTGTAGGGATTGTAAGTAAACCTAGAAGCAGAAGACCTCCCACACATAAAACTTTGGGTGTGAGAAACTAAACCGTTATAGGAATGGTGCAGCACTGATGACCTGGAACCCTATGTAGAGATCATGGAACTTATTCTAGGGCATTGTGATTTACGGGTACATCTGAACAGGGCAAGAATTTGTACCATCCAATAAACAGTGAAAGGTCACATAATCTATGATTTAATGTTTTCCCAGTTCATCTGGAGGTAGAAAGTGTTCGGTTAAAGACCTCCTGTTAAATGAGTTAACCAATGGACTGCTCACACTCACTGAGGGAATCAGTGTACCGAAGTAGTATCTAAGAGAATTAATTAGTTGGCAATGGTGTACGGGTCTACATAAAAAATAACACAAGTTTAGTTAAGGTGGTCACAATGCAGTGTGATACTGAGTGTGTACAAGACACCAAGAAAATGAAAATGCTATATATTAGGTAACAAAAACTTTACCAGAACAAGAATGCATATAACTGTAAAAAACTTACTAAATTGTTTACTTCATTAAGTTGTTTACCGTTGTACTTACTCTGTGCGATATTTGTTAGCTACTGCAGTTTTTTCATTTTTTTGGCGAGTTTATTGTGGTTTACTGAGGAACCAACCCACAGTGTATATTCTTAATTTTTAGTACTTTAACATAGACTTCCATTGAAGGTTACATAATCTTAGGCACTACAGAATGAGAGTAGATAAATACTCTTGCATCGTTGTGTATTTTTTATATATGCTTAAATGATGGCAAAGTCCAAAAATTGTAGTAACAAATATTTCATTATTAAATAACAATTTTTAAAACAAATATGCCACTTATTTTGATGTAATTAGGCTATATCAAGCAATGTTTTGTTTTATTATTTTATAAAATTAAGTAATATTAATGCGCAGAACTATAACTTACACTTTAATAAAATGTTTGCAAAAATTTTGTGGTCATTACAGTTTACAATGTATAGACAATTTACTACATAAAAGTAGTCTAAACCACAGTTTATAGTTGTACTGTGTGCAGTCTATAATAACACTGGAATGCTAACTAGGTCAGATAGGTTATTCTTTATTACATTTATTGTTTTGGTAATGAAAATTTAAAAAATAGGTGATCTCTAATAATTAGGCTTATCAATTATATTGTTTATACTTTTGTGGTAATTAATATAGCTCAAATTATTATTATTATTAGGCTTTTACATGCAAACGCATGTGTGCGCGCGTGCACACACACACACACACACACACACATTTTATGAAATTAAGTAATATTAATCCGCAGAAAATATACCTTCTTACATAACAATGTTTTGAAGTCATTGCCATTTACTTTAGATGTAGCATTAATTACACAAATACTAAAATGACAACCATTAATTAACAAATACTAATTCACATTTTAAATATTCATGCATAGTAAAAAATATCTGTCCAGTAGGCCTGTAGAAAAATGTGTGATATTTATGACTTTACTTTTTTACAAAAGTAACAACTTTTAAATATTTTTTAACTTTATTTTATGTCCAAAAGCAATAATCCAAAATACAATAGTTTGGAAAGCAGGAAGTACTACAAAGTCTAAAATAAAAGTGATGCTCATAACCTAAAAATTGATATCATGCGAAAGTAGATATCAAGTACTTGATGGCTAAAACAATAAAAAAACCTTTACTTTTTTTTAAAAACAGTACCTAACTCACACAGTTGGGTGGCATCCAAACTTACACAATTGTTGGGTGAAAAAAAACTTCTTTTTTTTAAATACTGACTAATATGGTTGTTGGGTGCAAAACCTATTTCATTTAACTAGTTACAGACATGTTTTTGATTGTAAAAACGTTAAAAAAGCTTACACAAAATATCCTGACACAAAAAAGGCAAACTGCAAAGTTCACAAATAACAGAAACCACTTTAACAATGTTTTCAAATACAAAAATTTTAAAAACAATAAATCTTAAAATTTAATAACTGTCAGAATGTGTAATGGACAGAGTAAGTACATATAGTTAATAATGTGCATGACCAGTAAAATCCAGTAAATGAGTATGAAATTTACTATGTTCAATATAATGTAAATATCAGTGATGTTACAATATAGTTACACAAAAAATTACCTAAAATCATACATAATCTTTAAACAAATTATTTTACACAGATGAGTGTGTTAATTAAAAAATACAGTAGAAAATAAAACAATAAAAATTTAAATATCACTATTTTAAAGAAACAACTTACACTACAGCATAATTACTATAAAATTACTTAGGAAATATTAATATTTCACTGCACCGGAAAATGGCAATGTACATTGCAATCAAAAGGTTACATTTTGTCTTCATACAAATCCATGTTGGGTCCATTAAATATTTTTTTTAAAAAAAGGTTTGTATTTTTATTATAAATTACACATTTAATTAATCATTTTGCTATTAAAAACACATTAGGTACTTTCGCGCAGTAGTAATTTTTAAGTTATGCACGTAACTTATTTTCAATTTTTTTTCTAAATTCATGAAGTTTCCACACTATTATGTAGAAACATTGCATATTTTGTACTATTAGTATTTATGCAGTGTAGGTTTTTTTTCAAATAGTGATTTTTTTAATATTTTTGAAGTGATTACTTCTTATTCCTGGGGTAAGAGTGTAAGATTTTCACGGGGAAAAAATTCAGTTTGCGTCTCAGAACTCTGTACCATGACATCTAATTGCACTCTAGTGAACATTATTATAACACATTATTTTTTGTTAGTGATTAATAAAATGTATTTTTGGAAAGAAAACTTGTATGGTCGCGGTTGACAAAACATGGGTATAAATAAACATTTGCTTTGCATCATGCCTGAATTCATAATGCATACCTCACAGCATATATAGTTAGGTTCTTGTATATATCTAGACTGGAAGTGACTACTAAACAGCTGATTTCGCACAATAGCTTCAATATCATTTCAATTGATGTTATGTTTATTATTCTTATTCATTTGTAAAATGAGTATTTTCTAAATTTGTATAGTTAAATTATTTAATGTATATGACATGTACCAATTGTTGAATGCCAGAATCATAAATATTATGTTTATTATTATACTTAGACAGTATAACTGTCAAAAGTAGGGTTATAAACTGATTAATTATTAAAGTCTTTATATAATCTAAGATGCTCAAATTCATAGTCTGTTAATTTTAACAGACTAGTTAATTTTAAAGTTGTGTTTACACACACATGAAATTTAATATAAAAATAATTTTCAAGAATTGTACTTTCCTGCAAGCATCTTAATTTTTATGAAAATAATTAAATCATAATAGTGAAAAAGTATACAGTCAGATATGCCAAAAGAAGTAGTCACTTCTGTCAGCCAGTCCCGCATTGCCTAATTTTTTTTTTTAATTATTATCTAATTAAACATATTCACCTGCAGAAAATTATTTTTTGAAAGATTATTTACGACTTTAGGCTATTTTTTAAGGAACTGTATTGTGGCGTCATTGCTGTTTACATTGTATTAAACATACTAAATGTCATACACGGATTTATCTGTCATGCACACTATTATTATTTACTGCTTATATGCATTAAACATTCTGACAGCCATTACTATATATTACTGTTTATTCCTATTTTTCCTTGGTTCGTTCTCATAATGAAAACATTGTTAAAATGGCATCCGTTATTTGTGAACTTAGTGATATGCCTCTTTTTGTATTAGGTTCACCATCCAACAACCATGTCAATTAGGATATTTTTTTTAATAAGGTTTTTTATGGCTTTAGTGTTCAAAAACACATTACATGCGGGATAACTAGTTAAATCAAATAGCTTTATCACTCAGTTAGATTATCGAGTATTATATTTTTTAAATAAAAGTATGTTTATTATGCAACTATAGTGTAAGTTTGGTTCACCACCAAACACATGTGTTAGTTAGGTTATTGGGTATTCTTTAAAAATTAATAAATAAGTTTTTATCACCCATGTTTGTTAGGTTCACCACGCAACAACCCCGTCAGTTGGAACGGTTATTATTCGTAATATTTTCTTTAAATAATAATTTCCTTTAAATAATTTCATCATTAAACAACCGTGCCAGTTAGGTTATTAAATACCTTTTTTAAATAACGTAAAAGGTTTTTTAATGATCTTCAACACTTTACTTACTTTTGCACGATACCAATTTTGAGGTTATGCAGGTCACTTTTATTTTCAATTTTTATTGCACTTTCCATGCTTTCTGCGCTTTTATACTTTGGATTACTGCTTTTAGGCATGTAATAAATAATGTTCTAGTGAAAAGGTAAAAATTTCATTATTGTAACATAGCCACCGGACCAAATATTTAAGTAATTAGGATTATGACCTATTCTTCCCGTCAGTGGTCTATCCACTCATCTCATAAAGGCTATCGCGGTTTCAAAACTCTATCGTTTCATCTTAGGGCCGTGATACAAAATGTTAAATCCCTCTGTTGAGGTCGTCACAAAGTCAAACAAAAAATTAAAACATATATCACAAATACTGAGCACAATTACACGATTTATTCACAATGAAATTCGGCTTGGCCAAGCTACAAACACGACTTGTACATCGTTATATTCCGGACTCAAATTCATACAAGTCGAATTTCATCGTGAATATTTTAATCGTATAATTGTGCTCAGTGTTTGTGATGTATGTTTTAATGTTTTGTTTGACTTTGTGACGACCTTGACAGAGGTATTTAACATTTTGTATCATGGCCTAAAGATGAAACAATAGTTTCGAAACCGCGTTAGCCTTTACAAGGTGAGTGGATAAACCACTGATGGGAAGAATAGGTCATAATCCTAATTACAAAATATTAAAGAGCGGAAACAACAAGAAGTTACAGAAAAAGTGAAAATAAAAGTGTCAAACATAACCTCAAAATGACTACAGTACAAGGGTGAGAAACATGTTTTAACATCAAAAACGATAAATTTCATGTGTTATTAATAAATAAATTTGTATAATTAATAATGAAAAGAACGTAATTTTTCTTTATAGGGAGATATGAACAATAGCATACCAGTTGCAACAACACTGTAACATTTCTCTATCAATTTCATAATTATTGCTGCATTTATAATATGAATGACTGTTTAAAGATGCTGTGATTAATAAGAAATTCAACAATACCATAATTTCAACTTAAACTCAAAAAGAGGCAAATCGCAAAGTTAAGAATTAACGGCAGCCATTTTTTGAACATTCAAAATAATAAATGATTTACTATTATAAAGTCCTTACCAATCTAGTGAAGTAAATGTACCTTATAAAATAAACATACAAGCAAATCCATATATAGTAAACTTGCAAAATATTACTTTCATATACCCTCATGCAAAGTAGCCTAAACAACAATGACATTAGAATTAAGATTAGTAATAAATATCTAACAATTTCTTGTGCATTTACCATAATAAATGTCATCATCTGCACCTTAATATCTCTCAAGGAAATAACGCATAATACAAGCAAAAAATCAATGACGTAACGAGTTTCACAAAAGTCCCTCAAGTGCATTAATACCAGTAACAAAAATTACCAGAAATTCAAAAAAAACCTACTCTGCATATTTACAGTATTATTAACATTGAGCATGTAATAAAATGTCTTTGCGCAAAATTTATGAAAATAAATAAAACACGTGAAAAGTCACATTTACCAAAATGTGCTGCTAGATTTAGTGTTGAGTAGGACTCCTAATTATTCTGACAACTCAACTATCATCTGGGGCTAGCCAGACAATATTTTAACGCCAACTAATAATGGGTGCCTTTGCATAGCTACTTTGTGCTAGTGGTGGGGCAGAAAACACCAAACTGTTTAAAAAAACTGTTTGTCTATAAACGACTGCTTTTTCAAACGGAAACAAGCAGTTGGATTTGGACTGGTTTATCATTTGTTTAAACAAGGAACGGCTTTCTGCACTACCAAACCTACGTTCTATTTTAACGTTGCCGCAAGCACTAAAACTGTTTTCCTGCTAACTGCTTTTCTTCTACCTGCTTTTATGTTTTTCCCTTTATTTCAAAGTTGCTTGTTGATTGTAGTGAAGTAAGAACTGTTTGGCCAATGTCAACGTTTATCTCTATTTTGTTGAGTTGTAGTAACAACCTCTCACATTTTGTAGATACAGAGCCTAATTTTATTTAAACATATTTTTTATATTTATTATCAATCATCAATATTTTTTAATCAACTAAAAATATTCTAAATTGTTTGCATTTTGGTAAATATGCAAAGGACTATTTAATTTTTAAGTAAAAAAAGAATGCTTCTATTAGAAATTCATTGCATTTTGTACATAAAATGGCTTACATAATTATTACCTTTTGATAATGTAATTTAATTATTACTACACTTATAAGGATTATTTTTATCCTTTCTAAATACTTTATACCCAAAAACAGTTAAGGACATGGTGGCAGTGGGAATGAAAAAGTAGTCAGAAAACTGAACTTATGTGCTTTATGTTTTAGCTGCTAATACAACTTTTGAGTTTCAGTTTTCTAAACCTGTTTTAAAATGCAGCTTTTTTCTTCAACAAACAGTTTGTTGACGTTTTGTAAAAATAGCAGAAACGACCACCTCTACTCTGTGCTAGCTATAAATTAGGTTTTGTCTAGATTGGCCTTCCAAATCTAACCTAATTTGCAGGAATGTCTAGAATAAAATCAGCAATACCAAAATTTGAATAATACCCTGAATTGTAATTAAAATGTACTGATTTTTTAAAATAAAGGCAATGTGTTTAGCCTAGGATATTAAATTAATTAACATAATTTACCTTTACAAGAAGTGCTAAATACACGTCCTCCGACTTGGGTTGTGTTCGTCGAACTTTGCGATCATATTTGTGGTTGATGTCGATACCCTGAAAATTACATAAATTAGAACATTAAATAGGCTATTTAAATTTTACTAACTTTTATTGAATATTCTAGATGAAATGTGATTAATGTATTTTATAGAAACACAAACAAAACACCTACCATTTCGTCTAACCGGAAGGTCTAACAGAGAACATACATATGCATACGAACGTGCAGCAAATGGCCACAGCCTTTTGCGGTTATACATAGCTTTCTAGATACGTAATACTTTATCCAAAACGGAACATGTAATGTATGAACCAATCTATACTTTTTGAACAAGTTTTTCCATAACACATAGAAACAATTGTTTATAATTGACTATAATTTCAACTAAAACGAAAATAATTAAAACATTAATTAATTAATCATTTAAAACGAATCATACGTTATTTAAATTATGAAATAATATTGTAGAAAACTTACTTAAATAAGAAAAAATACAAGAAACAATATGAAATGTTAACTATTCATAGTTTACGATCATGAGACGTGTGCGATCCACGACGTTGTTGATTTGACATCTTGTGTGTGTGTATATATATATATATATATATATATATATATATATATATATATATATATGTGTGTGTGTGTGTGTGTGTGTGTGTGTGGTAAAACACATATATGTGTTTTAATTAATTAATTAATTAGAGCGTAAACATTAATGGAATAAATTTTCCATAATCGATTATTGTAATCAATTACACTCATACTAGGAATTGGTAATTTTGATAATCGTTGAAAGATTCGTTTTTGTTGATGTAAATTTAAATAATCTTTTCTATTATTATTATAACTGTAACTTGTGTAATGTATATTGTGACGATTGTGTTTAAATGATGGATTATAAATGTTTAAAAACTGTTGATTGTAAGCAGGGCGCAATTAGAGCTATTCGTTTTAATGGTAATTGTAATTTGTTTATTTTAATGTTTTTAAATAAAAGAATAACCTCACTTTGAAAAAACCACCTAGCCCTTTTATCTGTTATTGCCTCATATATTCTGATGCACTAATATTAAAATAATATTGTTATTAAACTTAACCTTTTTAATGAAATGAAGGAAATATTTAAAGATAAGCAAACATTCGTTTTAAACCTAGCCTATTTTTCCTACCATAGGTCTATTTTTTACAACAATATTTATAAGCATTTGTTTATTAGACTATTATTGTAAAAGTAAAAAGGTTAATATGAATTACTGGACATTGAATATTTTCTTATTTCTATTCCAAAATGCTTTATTGGTGCACTTTCGGGAAATTTGTCAAGTTTTGTAACTTTTTTTTTGCCAAAAAGCGTTGTTACATGCCCAAAATCAGTAATACAAAATATAAAAGTGTAGAAACTGTAGAAAGTTTTAAAAAATATAGAAAATAAAAATTATCTGCATAATCTCAAAAATTGCTACTTTTTGAAAGTAGGTAAAATGTTTTTATTGTTAAAACAAGGAAACAGGTATTTATACAATGTTTTTTTTAACAGTGATTTTTAAATATGTCTTCTTTTATTACATAACTTATTATCCAATTAACACACTCGTCTGCATTAGCCCAAGTGTGCACAATAGTCGGACGTTAAAAAAAATCCAATTAACACATTCATCTGCAGAAAATATTTATTTAAAATTACTTATAATTTTAGGCTATTTTTTATAGAGCTACATTGTAACATCATTGCTGTTTACATTTAATGGAACATACTACATTTCTTATACCGAGTTGCTGCCCAAAGGCATTAACATGTATTATACTGATTTGCTTCTTTTGTGCATTATTGCATTATGATAGGCATTACTTAATACATAATATTTCATTCGTTCTTGTACTGAAAACATTAAAATGGTGTCCATTTAGTTAAATAGGTTTTTCATCCAACAACCGTGTCAGTTAGTTCTTCAGCCAGTAACTATGTCAGTTATGTGGTTCAGTATTTATTATTTTTTTTTTTTAATAAAGGAATTTTTATTGTTTCATTTATCAAAAACATGTTAACTACTTTTCTTGCAATAGCAATTTTGAGGTTTTGTAGGTCTTTTTAAATTTTGTTGTGCTTCCAGTACTTTCTGCACTTTTATATTTTGGATTATTACTTTTGGGCATGTAATAAAGTGTTTTAGGAAAAAAGATCTTACACTGCATATTTATCATTAAATGTGTGTTATTTATAATGAAAAAATATAAACATTTTTTAAAAAAACTTAAGACCCTAATGCGACTCTGTTGTTTAGTATGTACCTAACTCGACTCTGTTTGTTGTGCATTTAGCTAACTCGACACGATTGTTTTCGAAAGAGTATAATGTGTTTTTGGTCGTGAAAATGATTAATTAAATTTGTGTTATTAATAATGAGAAGAATATAAACTTTTTTTAAAAAACTTATGACTAACTCGACTCGGTTGTTGTTTATATAATTAGTATTCTGTAAAAGCTACTAACTTTTGAGCATAAAATTTTCACCACAGATTGTACAAAAAAGAATTAAACAGGACAAGAATTCAAAAGAATTAGTAAGACAATAACTAACTTCTAATAATAATACAGTATAAATAATATATAATATAAATGTGATAATGTGCATGAGTATGTGGTAGGTCACATTGGCATAGTAATTTTGTGTAGGAAATCTAGCATGCTGCAAGCAAAGTAAACATCAATGGCATCATCATATAATTCTGTTAAAAATAGCTTAAAATTGTAATTTATCTTAAGAAATTTAATCTTTCATGGGTGAATATCTTCTAATTTGTAAGTAAAGTACATTATTAAAAAAAATATTCAAATATCATTACTTCAGTAAATTACTTGAAAGTGCAAAAATACCACTCTATTTCATGCATATTTGCAATAATACACAGTATTACAAATACAGTTGACCTTGGTTATAACACCCTCGGTTATAGCACTATTTTCATAATGTCCCCAATATTCTATATTAAGTGTACATGTAATTTAGGCTCAGTTACAACGCTCTCACGCTGCTGTTGTAGTCCAGTGACTTAGTAAACGGCCTGCACAAGAATGTCTCCCGCATGTAGGAGAATTCCCCTCCAGCTCCCTCCAACAGTTGAGTGACACAGAGTCTGCCAATCTGAGTCTAGAAACTCACTACTCAGCAGTAGTGAAGGAAAAGGGGGGAGCTATGGTGACAGAGTGGGGACATGACCTCTCACTCGCACATTTTTTCTCTGTCCCACTGGTGCTCTTAGCAGTTTTCTGAGCTGCTGACCTATAGTCATTCTCACTTTAAATACAATTTGTGTTCTATTTTTGGAATAAAGGTTAATCATAGAAACGGACCCTTTCTTAGAATTTTGTTGCAGGCTAAACAAACAATGTAAATTGTGTTGTTCAACTAAAAGCATTCTCTCTCTCTCTCTCTCTCACACACACACACACACACACACACACACACACACACACACACACACACACACACACACACACACACACACTCTCTACGCCTTAGTGGAGGGAAAACTTCATCTCACGAACCCTCACAACAGTGTACACACTGTGTTGCATGTATACATACTAGACTGCACAGTACTTATTTTCTATTAGTTTTAACTAAAATATATTTCAAAATTATGTAATATGTATAATAAATTGTAATAAAATAGCCATTAATTATGTATACAATACAAAGTATGCTTTTCTTTCACTGCATACAGTATTTCTGCCATTTACAAACTCGTTTACTGTAAACTTGGTTACAATGCTATCTCATTTACAGCACTCATATATGTTCCGTCCCTTCAACCATGTTATATCCGAGGTTGACTGTATTAGAAATATTACAAATATGTGAAAGTGAGAAAATACGGGAAAATAAAAAAAAAACCACATGACCTACAAATAATTAGCCTAATATTTGTGTGAAATTTACTAACATGTTTTTTTACAGTGGAAGTGGAGCAGCCATTGTTGGCATAGGAAATCATGCATGTTAAATGCTATGCTATGTATCAAATGGCAATGATGTCATAAAATAGTTTTGTAAAAATAGCATAAACTGTAACTTAGCATATTGTAAGAAATTTAATCTTTCGTGAGTTAATATCTCTTAATTGAATAATAAAATGGGTAATAAAAGAAAAAAATACTTTAAAAATTTAATCTTGTAAGTATCTTGCTAATGTACAAGTACCCCTTCTATATACAATAGGATGAAGCATGCATGATTTCATATTCCAACAGTGATTGCTTTTTGTAACCATAATTACAAATTTACTAACTTTCATGCAATAGTATTGATTATGTTATTAAGGTATTTTCTGAAGGTGAAACAATTTTTTTTAGTTACTGATACGACTTTTTATTACTTATACATATTACATAAAGCATTTTTGTGTGGAAAAAACATGTTAATAGGTTTTGCACATTAGTAATGGGGTTAGATTATATTATATACTAGAGGAAGGCCTTAAAAAACTCCATGAACTATAATCGATGGACTTGTGCAAATGAACCTCTTAAGTACTAGTTCAGAAGATTAGTGCCCTTAATAAGTTCCAATAATCCACTGACTAACTCATCATGCTGGAGGTTCCTAGGGTCCTGGAAACCAAAAACCCTTAAAGGGTAAAATGAGCCGCATAATCATAATTATGTGTTCTGCAGTTTCCTCTTTTTACTGCATAATCTACACACAGTTTCCCCATGGTACATACCTATCCTGTTCATATGCATCCTCAGACTACAGTGCCCAGTAATGATAACCATGATTTTCCTGAGTGGTGCTCTGTCAAAGAGGTCTGCCGTACCTCTAAGACCTCCATGGGAAACCTTAACAAAGAGGTTTCTTGCTATGGACATGCCCATGAAGGTTTTTGCCTGGTGTTGCTTGTTAATCCACCTATTTATAACAGACCCGGCCAATAAAAAAAATATTTTATGACCAAATATTGTTAATTAATTTAAAATTTTGAAAACTATCTAATCAAATATATTTGTTATACAATTTAATTATATGTACATAGCATTTTCTGGAATATCCCGCTTTCCTATTATATTATATCAACCAGTCACATGTCAGGTTTTCATAAGCATGTGGCAATTGCCTGCCTCAATGTTTTTCTCATTGACTAAAAGTTTACATATCATACTGATGACATTTTTTTCAAAGTACAAAATATCTAGACTTCTTCCCGATAATTTGAGGTGTTCAAAATATTATTTATTCGCTTTAATCGGTACATATACAGTTCTCACCCAGTTCCACTGAATAAATTATGTTAATAAAATGCTATTGATATTTAGAGTGTTGTAGGCTATTTGTCTCTGACGTAACAACTCGTCTATGATGTATGGTTTAACTTTATATATGTTGGTATTTGTTTAGAAAATGGAAATGGTGGGTTATTTCAAAATTATAAATTGTTGCAGGCGCCACAGCTGGCCAGTATCGTGTATCAGGCATGAGCGGGTTCGAACCTTGCATTGACTGTTGATTTTACTTAGAGTTTGCCTATCTGTGGTAAAGGGAGAGGTAAGGCCTTAAATAAATTGTGGATGATTCAGGTGGGAGTTGAATTCTTCGTGTGTTGCACAGCTGACAGTTTTGCTGCTACCTTAAATAAATGTTGGATGATTCGAGTGGAAGTTAAATTCTTCGTGTATTGCACAGCTGACAGAATTTTGCTGCTACCTTAAATAAATGGTAGATGATTCGGGTGGAAGTTAAATTCTTCGTGTGTTGAACAGCTGACAGAGTTTTGCTGCTACCTTAAATAAATGGTGGATAAAGTTGAATTCTTTGTATGTTGCATAGGTGACAGAGTTTTGCTGCTACCTTAAATAAATGGTGGATGATTCAAGTGAAAGTTGAATTCTTCGTGTGTTGCACAGCTGACAGTTTTGCTGCTACCTTAAATAAATGGTGGATAAAGTTGAATTCTTTGTATGTTGCACAGCTGACAGTTTTGCTACTTATTTCTTACTATATACTGTATATACTGTGTATGACCATTTGAAAAAATATTTTGTATAAAGTGTGTTCATTTAGTTTTGAATATATAAAAACATTAATTTTTTGTTCCTGTAAAAAAAGTTCATGGCACTGAAAGGATTAAAAATGTTTTTTGTCTGGTTATTGTAAAGGAGTGTTGTGTTTAATAAAACATAAAAATGTCATTAACTAAATCGATCTAAAAAAAATTCTTTGTTCTGTTACAGTTGATGGCTCTTATTGCTTATCATGTGGGGCAGACAAGAAGATAAAATTGTGGAATCCCTATACAAGCTTGTTATTAAAAACATATGGTGGCCATGGAAGTGATGTTTTAGATGCTTGTGGCTCTTGTGATAGCAGGTTTTTGTTTTTTTTTACAGTGTTAATGTATATTGGTTATTAATTACCACATTTTTTTAATAATATGGTACTAGTGTAAATATTAAATTGTAAGATTGGTGTAAAAATGAAGACTTATAAACCTTATTAGTATATTGGAATGCAAATAAAAAGAAGAGTGAAGTACATAGTTAAATAAAATAAAGAAGTATTAATTAAGTTCTTCACCAAAACAAAATACATATTTGGTAAAAATGTTGAATTTGTATATGTCTTACGATATCTTTTTAATAGTTGTTTTTACCACGGTAAATGTCCAAGTCACTTTAGGTTAGCCGAGGTTGTCCCCATATATAAAGCAGGAGATAAGACAATGCCAGGGAACTGTAGATCGATTTCGTTAATTTCAAATTTAGCGAAAATATTTGAAAAGTTGCTGCATTCTAGAATTGTAAGTTTCTTAAAAAAAAATTAATATATTATCAAAATGTCAATATGGTTTTAGGAAAAACGTTGGTACAAAAGAAAGTTTAGCTGAACTTATGCAATTGTTGTATAACTCTTTAGATTGAAATGAACCAATTGCAGTTGTATTTCTGGATTTGGCTAAGGCGTTCAACACGGTAAATTATAGCAGATTATTTCAAAAACTAGTTGCTATAGGTTAAGGGGGCATACCTTATGCTTGCTTGAGAACTACCTAAGGAATAGAAAGCAAATTGTAAAAATAAATGAGGATAAAAGTGAAAAGTGAATGGCTCCCTTTAACTTTGGGTGTACCTCAGGGGAGTATACTGTGTACTCTATTGTTTCTAATATACATAAATGACATTTTTGAGATACAGGTGGAGGGGGCAAGATACTTTCTTTTGCTGATGATACAGTAGTCATATATCATGATAAAACATGGACTGAAGTGCAAACAAAATTACAAATGTTACTAGATAATATAAAAGACTGGTTAGATACAAATGTAATATCATTTAATGTAGATGAAACAGTGTGCCTCACTTTTGGAAACTAAATAGACAGCATACCTGTGAGTATGCTGAGGTTTGATATTAAAGTAAATAATTGTATATTAAATAGAGCAAGTAATACTAAGTACTGGGGTACACAGTAGGTCAGCACTTACGATGGGACTATGAAATAAATATCATAACTAAACAATTAAAGTACACTATTTTTGTATTATTCAAACTAAGTAAAATATTATCAAGTAGTTACCACCTCACAGTTATGTATGGCATGTATTATAGTATTGCGACGTATGGAATTATTGGATGGGGATCTACAATAAAAGCACACAAAAATAAATTAACAATAATTCCTAATAAAATTTTAAAAATACTAGGATCAAACAAAGTTACATTTAAATATAAGGGAAAAGTAAGTCCCAGAATGTATAAACTATCATTATATAGACCTGAAAAATAAGTTTTTAAAATAGATAAGAATACTAGATTCAGTGTCTTGTCATTACCAAAAGTACAAAAGGAAATTGGACGCATATCACATAATTACACCGCAACTTTTTATTATGACAAGTTGAACAGAACTTGCAGATACAACACATAAATGTTGAAAAAACCAGCTCAGTCAAATCTATTAAGTATGTATACAAATATGTCACAAAAGACAGTGATCAACTGATGGTATAGATGAAATAAAAATGTGTGAAAGTGGCAGATACATCAGTAGTTGCGAAGCAGTTTGGAGGCCATATACGATAGGTATCTAGCTATCACTTATCTTGATGTTTACTTTACAGAAAATAATGTCGCAGAGAGATGTAGCAAATTCACCTACAATAACTCCTCAGGCCTTTTTTCAATTATGTCAAACAGATGAGTTTGCAAAAACACTACTTTATTCACAAGTTGCTTCTTACTATGTGTGGCAAAATAATAAATTTGTTTGACATAACCTAGGGCAGGATGTCGCAGGTTGGCCAGGAGTCACGATTCAGCTATGGGTAGAATTTACACAATGCACCTCAATAATGTAGAATGTTATCATCTCGACTTCTACTACATCATGTATATTGTTTTTTTTTTTTTTTTTATAAAGGGTGTTTCAAAAAGGACAACTCGAAGTTTAAGAAGGTATAAGTTATGCATAGGTAAATTTTTTCTTCCCCAAATATCACTTGGCAACATTGTTCTCCTTGTTGACTCATCATGTGTTATTGTAATGCACTTGTGCTATTCCATTATTTATTTGTCTTTGTAGTGTGTGTGTATATTTTCAACTATGTCTTCTTCCAAGGATGAATGTGTGTTTATTATTGAGACTTATTGTGCTTATAAATCTTACAAACGAGTAAAAGACAAGTTCCAATTACAATATTCCAATTCTTGAGTACCTAATAAGTCAACAGTATCGCGTCTGATTAATAAATTTCGTGAGAGTGGCAGTGTACATGATCAGAAAAGCACAGGTTGACCATCACTATTAATAGTGGAAGTTCTGGACGATATGAAAGAATGTTTGGATCGCTCACCAGCAAGTTACTTAGAAAGTTATCTTCACAGGCTGGACTTTCACTACCTACTGCTTTGTGCTTACCATATCAACATTGTTGATGAACTGAAAGATGTTGACCACGAAAAACGTCTACATTATTGTCGTTGGATATATTCTCTTGTTAATGATAACAGTATTAAAATGTTGGATTGTGTTTATTTTAGTGATAAGGCATAGTTTCACTTGGATGGTTATATTAACAGCAAAAACTGCCGAATATGGAGCGCTGAAAATCTTCACTTGTTTCACGAACAACCACTACATGCACATAAAATTGGTACTTCATGTGTGGTCTCCCGCCGTTGTGTTATAGGGCCATTTTTTTTTGACAAATCTGAAGATAATATGGTTTATTGCAACTTTATTGAACAAATATAGCCTTGTTAGAGTTACATGAACGATATTGATGGTTCCAACAGGAAAACGCAACATGTTATACTTCTAATGAAATGGTGGGTATGATACAGAAATTCTTTGGCCATCGTTTGATATCAAAAGGATTGTGACCTCCAAGATCCCCAGATCTTACTCCTGCAGCCATTGGAGGTATTTAAAAGGTAAGGTTTTTAAAAGCAATCCTCATTCATTTGACGAATTGAAGGATAATATTAAAAGTGAGATTTCAAACATTACCGAGCAAACACTTTGAAAAGTGTCTGCAAATGTTATGAAATGTGTCCGAACTTGCATTGCAAACAGAGGAAGTCATTTTGAACATTTATTGTAAAAGTTTAACGGTAATTTGAATATTGTATAATTTTTTAATTATATAATGTTATATTAATTTTTTTAGTTTTAACATAATAAATTTATCTCATCAAAAATAGGGTTCCGTCCTTTTGAAACACCCGTTAGAGCTATTCTGGTTCAACTACTGGACCACTGTTTCTATAAGCATTCTACAGACTCATCCTTCAAATTTAAAATGTTTAAGTAACAATATGATGTAGTTTTGAGCACTTTAAGAACTTTAAAACAAATGCTGTGTAGTGGCTAAGTAATATTTAAGAATTAGTTTGCTAACTGCAGTTAATGATTACGTTAAACAATACTTTTGAAACAACTTCTAAATTTATAAACAATTTTTAACATTATAATTACATACAATTAGATATAATTTTTTTTTATACATATATGAATATATCATATTTTTATAACCTATTTTTTTAACAGTATGATTATACAGAAGAATTATTTGAGTAAAAGCTTTTTTCATGGTCTCAGTGTGTTTTTTGTGCTTGTAGATATCAGTCTCGTGTATAACTAAAAGTGTGGCACAAGTGTTTTCATTAACTGAATATATGATCTCTCAAATCTTACACTGATCCGCAGACCAACTAAGCTTCCATAAATTACGTCTGAGAGTGTCATAGTAAATTTATGGAGACTAATGCTTTATCAGACTATTTCAGAACATTGCATGGGACTATAAAGTACAGATAATGTAATGTTCAACTTCTGTTTAGTTAATACTTTCTCTTTGTCTTTAGTCTCGTTAAATAAATTTTACTTTATTTATGTATGTATTGTAAGTTTTACTAGGCCCCTAAAATTTACTATTAATTTTCACTTCAATGTAACAAAAATTAATGCTATATAGGACTGTCTTAGGACAAAGAAAAGTAATTTTTCTGTTGTTATACTTATAAATAACATTTACCAGCATCAGATATGACTTCTTTGTTGGTCAGGTCGTGATTCCCTTGTGTAGTATTTATACTGTTGAAAAATGATACCTTTATCATAATTAGTAAAGTTGCAGTTGCAATTAAAAATAAGTCAGTAACTGATTAATATATAATAATGAAATCTGGTATTCCTCTTAGTCTATGAAAAGGATACGTATTTGCTAAATTTTACTGAAATTTGAGATATTGAGGTAAAGTCACTGTGTTAAACAACTTATTCTGATCTCTGGATAGTAACCAGGCACCTTGAAAACTAGTAATTTTCAAATATATCTTCTTTTTTAGCCAAATAGCCTCAGGTGGTTCAGATAAGACTGTAATTCTATGGGATGTAAGCACAGGTGTACCTATGAGGAGACTGCGTGGACATGCTAGTAATGTTACATGTGTCAAGTATAATGAAGACTCTTCAATAGTAGTAACTGGATCTTCGGATAATAAAGTTATGTGTTGGGATGCACGTAGCAAGAAGTATGATCCAGTTCAAGTAAGAATTTTATAAATAATAAAAACTTCTTTTTTTTTTTTTGTTAACGTCCGACTATTGTGCACACTTGGGCTAATGCAGACGATGGGATTAAGAAAGCAAAGCATGAAATAAAAGACACAATACCTTTTTATTATATGAAAAATAATAAATACCTTTTAAAAAGAAAACCATCACCAAAAAAAATCATCAAAAAAAAATAGGATTTCTGAGATGTCTGTTTAGCAGTTGTATTACAGTTTAGTTTAAAATAAAATAAAATTCCAACGAGTTGGCAAACATATAAAACAAAACAAATGTTAAATTTATTTATACAGTAAATTTATATAATATATGTAGGCAGTTTTCTAAGCCTCTTGCAGTAAACATGTGCATGAATTGTTTCACTTTGTGGTAAAAAGTTTATCAATAAAATGCATATATGTCTCTAAACATTCTGAACATGACTTTTCAAGTTGTTAAGGTTTGCTAGGCTCTAGTCTTTACTGCATTATTGTTTTGATTCAGGGGTTTTGTAAACATGTGAAAAAGTCAGATGCACTGCTCTGGCTATGGTTTTACTTAACAATTTCATGAAGATCTTTTTTTCTACTGCATGAACCAAGTCATCATTAACCCACTTCCTTTTTCATAGTATAAATGGTAACATCCTTCATTAAACTGCTCTGCCTCCTCAGTGGCCTAGTTGATAGCGTACTAGGCTTTCACCCCGAGACCCGGGTTCGATTCCCGGCCAGAGCTTGGCATTTTCATACGCTATAAATCATCCCATCGTCTTCATTAGCCCAAGTGTGTACAATAGTCAGACGTTAAACACAAAAAAAAAAAAAAAAAAAAAAAAAAAAACTAAACAGCTGGACCCATCTTACCATTGAATTGCTCTTCGAATTTTTTCCATAAACCTTGCTGCTCTTCACATTCAGAATACAAATTACAAATCTAATCTCACAAGTGGCAGTATTTTCAATCTACCACCATTCTAAACAAGCACTATAAAGCATATACAACAAACAGTGTTGTCAAAATGACATCATCTTCTGCTTGACTTCAAGAGCCTATTGCTCGTGCATGCTGCCATGACAAGAAATACAAATGAAAATTACTTTATGCATGTATTTTGTATACAACCTTAAAGAAAAAAAAAACTTTTTATAAAATGATTTGTTTGACTTAATCATTTGTGATTGATTTTATTTTGAAATCAAAGAACTTTTTTCCCTAATCCTTCTTATGTACTAACCAAATAAGATGAAAAAAGAAGGTTGAAATAGTTCCATTCGCCAGTAATAGAAAAACAAAACTAGACATTGCTGAATAAAGCTTCTCCTTGACTTTTTTTATCTGGATGGTGAATAGTGCAAGAGAAGGAAGGTTTAGAGGTTTGGAATAATTATTTTTGTAACCTGCGAAATGGAGAGCTGAATCATCGAGAGACGTGACATGCTTCCTTTAACATTGTTTAGTCCTGGATCTTAAATAATTACTGAATAAGGCTTTGAGGGGAAATGAGATAAAATTTCAGCAAAGTTTTGTGCGCAGGTAGTGGTCTGACAAGCTTTTGTATTTCTTATTGAAATATTGATAAAGAAAACTTTCCCTAAGAAATGGAGAGCTGAATCATCGAGAGACGTGACATGCTTCCTTTAACATTGTTTAGTCCTGGATCTTAAATAATTACTGAATAAGGCTTTGAGGGGAAATGAGATAAAATTTCAGCAAAGTTTTGTGCGCAGGTAGTGGTCTGACAAGCTTTTGTATTTCTTATTGAAATATTGATAAAGAAAACTTTCCCTAAGAAATGGATGTGCACCAGTAAATAAAAAAGGTTAAAATCAAATATAAGTTAGAGAGGATACATAATAATATATCCTAACTGATTTGTGCTAACCTATGTAGTATGAATGGAACAGATTGAACCATCACATGCGGTTTCATCAAAGGATGGTTAAGAAAAAATCAAATCTTTATAGTAAATAGCATATATTATTGAGAATGGAAAATATAGTAAAAACTGCTGTTAGATTTAGAATAGGATATGGAGGCAAATACAAACATATTTGTTCATGTATACAGTAAGTTTGTGTGTAAGCCCGTAATTTCTGTTTCTCACATGAAATATTCTTAATACATCATAATTATATTAACATGTTTCTTAAAAGCAAAATATTAAAACTCAAAAACCTACGTTAAAACGTATCCATCTATTATGTTTCTAAAATGAGTTCAACAAATACTTTTTACAATATCTGTTGGTTTCAAAGAAGTCTTGTAAGTCCCTTAATGTATTATCTAATAATCTGACTGCTGAATTAGTCTTATGCAGCAGAGTTATTTCATGCTTTGTATAGTTGTCATCGGCCTGTATAATTTTATATGTAATGTATTTTAGGTTCTTGGACAGGCTAAAGACAGTGTAACAAGTGTTGCGACAAACAGTCATGAAATCCTCACAAGTTCGTTGGATGGTTTCACTCGTAGGTACGATATAAGAACAGGTCAAGTTTTCTCAGACTTTGTTGGAGGTAATTAATTTAAAATTTTATTAATGGCATGTTTAGATTAAAGATAAGTACTGTACAGTCTAGTATGTATACATTCAACACAGTGCGTACACTGTTGTGAGGTTCGGGAGATTGAAGTTCCCTCCACCCTAAGGCGTACAGAGTGTGTGTGTGTGAGAGAGAGAGACCGCATGGGGACGACACAATTTACATTGTTTGTTTAGCCTGCAACGAAATTCTAAGAGAGGGTCCTTTTCTATTCTCAACCTTTATTCTAAAAATAGAACACAAATTATATTTCAAGTGACTATAGGTCAGCAGCTTAGAAAACTGCTAAGAGCACAGTGGGACAGAGAGAAAAAATGTGCAAGTGAGAGGTCATGTCCCCATAGCTCATCCCTTTTCCTTCACTATCACTATTGGCACACTGTGTCACTAAACTGTTGGCGGGAACTGGAGAGGAATGTTCCTATATGCAGGAGAAATTCTTACGCAGGCCATTTACTAAGTGGCTGGACTATAACAGTGTGACAGCCTTGTAACCAAGCCTAAAATACATGTATACTTAATATAGAATATTGGAGACATTATGAAAAATACAGTCCAAGGTCGACTGTATATGAAAATTTATATTTGTTATATATTTATAAAACAATACATATGTTGTATATGTACAAATAATAATATATGTATATATATATATATATATATATATATATAAAACAAATATAAATTTTCATATATTTTTATACTTGTGTATGTGTTTGCACAGTACTACACAGTTATGTTTGTAATTTTGGTTCAATTTAATTTGTGTCAAAAATCACCTTGGAAATAGCTTGGATAAATTTTTTATCCTGCAAAATCCATTGAACAGTTTCAAATTGGTGGCTATTTCAGCTCTTTAAAAGGTCAATTTGTTTAATATGAGGTCTGTTCAAAAAAAGACTGAACTTTGGTCTTATTATTTTTATTATAATACTAACTAACAACTTTACACATGCTTGTCTCCTTAGACGTATTCCCCCTTGCTTGCTGGCACCCCAGCTTTTTGCACTGTTCATACGCTCCATGGAACGCGTTTGGTGTGATGTCTTTTAGCTGTGCCAGTGATTTCTTTTACACTTTGAAAATTGCGCGTTTTTAAGATGGATTTTGAGGAAATAGAAAAAAAAAGCTGGAACCATATCTGGCGAGTACAGAGGATGGGGAAGAAAGATTGTTCCATTATTGGCCAACAAGCAGACGAGTGACTTGGTGCAAAATCCACTTCTTGTTTTTCCATAGTTCAGGCAACATCTTTCCTGTCCTTACCTTGCGGTACAAATTCGTGATGAACATGGAAAATTTAAAGGTGTATTAATTCATAATTCAAAAGCTAAGTAGGTTACATAGAGAAGGTTATAAACACAACATATGATCCAAGATAATGGCTGACATTCCAGAGTGCTGACGTCACATTTGTAAGATAATGGAAACATGTAATTACTGGAAATAATAATCTAACTGGCAGAGAATAGAAAAAATACTATAAAACAATATTTCAACAATGAAAACAGAATACATAAATATATAAAGTATAAAAAATAGAACATAATAAAAGGATATATTGAACTACATATGCAAGGTAGGCCATTTTCATTTTACATTGAGCCTGTATGCATCATTGTCACTAAGCAACAGGTTTGGTGAGGTGCGTGAGTGATTGAGCTAGAGTGAGTGAGTTAACCAGTCTAGCAACAAAGGAATAAAAGGATATATTGAACTACATATGCAAGGTAGGCCATTTTCATTTTGCATTGAGCCTGTATGCATCATTGTCACTAAGCAACAGGTTTGGTGAGTTAACCAGTCTAGCAACAAAGGAATAAAAGAAAAAAACAAATTATTTTATCAAAAACCAAAATTTAACTAATACATTCAATTTTAACAACAAATTTGTTTATAACTTCATTATACAATTAATTTAACAAAATAGAAGACCGTAATATCCAATAAAAATTATGCACTTGTATTCTGATGCGTGATCTCAGATTAATGAAGTAGGCATCTTTTGGAGACACTTAGGGAGTCACTTACCAGAGATCGATGAGTGTTTGGCTGCTGCACAAGAGTTCTGTTACCACGGTGTTGATATTTTAAATAAGTTAAAAAATAGTGAAATGAAGATTTTATTGATAGTGATGAATATATTACTGATTAGCCGATATTAATATTGAATAATTGAAAGATTCTGATGAGACGAACCCATGCTTTTATTTTCTAAAGCGATATTTGAAATTTTTAGCAAATCATAAATAAATTGGGATTAAATTTAAATTAAATAATACATTAACTATGAAATTACAAAAAAAGCGATAAAGCATATTGTTAAATTTAAAATATTCTAAAAAAAGTGTTCAGTGAATATCTAAACATTATTTTTTTTTGCTGGATAATCAAATTAAATTTTACTTCAAAATTTAACGTGCATGAGGTTTGCATGACTACCCCGCCCCAAGAATATAGTGTATTACTTAATAATATTATTACCTAAATATGTGTGTGTGTTTTAGAATCAGAACAATTGATCATTATTATTTTGTTTGTTTGTTGAAATGTGTATCATAAAACTAGTTAATGATAATAGGTGAGGGATAACTAATCTAATGCTAATGCATAGTAATTTTGTATACCTTGTTTGTTGAGCAATACTAATAGTATTTTTTATTTCAAAACTTATAAGATTAAAATAAGTTCCCAAGAGGTATACATAGATACCTGTATTAGGGATCTAGCAATGAAAAAAATATATTTAACATAAAAAAAAACTATGAACTAAATTATTTTTTATTTAATGATATTGTTTGTTAATAGTAAATATTGTGATAAATGCATGAAACGAGATCGTATGTAATAATAATGGTGTATATATGTGAAGAAAGAACTGATTTGGAATTTAAACTTTAAAAACCAAACGTTAATAATAAAAAAATATTTTATATATTAATACATAATGCCAGCTTAAAAGTAATCAACAATTGTATTGTTTCAATGGCACAATTTATTGCTTTATCTAAATGTCTTTTAGCATTAGAACTCAGTTGACTCTACAATGACTTACTGCTAAGTTTCGCCTATTTGAAAATTAGTGCGTTGGACTACTTGAGGTGTCGGAATGTCGAGTGTCTGGACTAACGAGACTGTACTGTAATTTTAAAGGTTAATATACTACTAGGTGCAAAAACCTGTGAGACAAATTTGTTTCCCAGCAAAATTTGTTCAACAATTTAAAAATCATGACCATTACAAATCTTTAAACAATTTTTAACTCTTATACATTATGTGTTTTTTTCGATAATCGTAATTTCATCAATCGGCATTAATTGTCAATTTAAATTTTCAAAATCCATTGAATTTAAGTCAGGGTTCATTTTTTTATTTTCAAGGTAATTTTAAAATTTAATATTAATTCAGATTTTATACCTAATTGTCGTGGGTAATTCAGATTTTTTTAAATGTTTAATATAAGAATTTTTATGAAATGACCGAAGTTTTGAATCAATGGCAGCAAAAACTAAACAGATTTTGCTAAGATTTTTACAAACTTGTTCCAGCTAATGTTTGCACCAAGTAATATTGAACAGTGAGACAACATGAGTTGTTTATCTCTCTTCTTTGTATCCGACATATATTGAATTGCTACGGCTGGATTTTTCAAAACAACGATTGACAGGAAAAAGTAATTATTTATTTAAAAAACTACACATTTTAAAAAGAAATAACTAATTAAGAATTTATTCAATTTTTTAAGTAAGTTTTAGTAAAAACAATGACAAGGCTTTTCAAGTGATATATAATTAAAAAATTATTTTTAATTATTTTGTAGCTTCTCTAGTTTTTAAGTGACAAAACTATATATTATTGCTAAATGTGTTGCACTGTTGCTATGACAATGAGTGTTTAAGAAATGTAGTTTATTTGACTGTATGCGTTCCAGAACCAATAGTATGTGCAAGTTTTACACGAGATGGTCAGTGTATTGTGGCAAGTTCAACTGACAATGTTATTCGACTCTTTGATAAAAGTACTGGAGAACTGCTTAGCGAGTAAGTACTGTTTAACTCTTCTGTGTGTGACACGATGTTCTTTGGTTTTCTACTGCATCAAATACTCCTAAAATCATATCAAATTTATATTTGAATCGATTCTGTCATTCATTGTTATACTTTAACACATAAACAATCAGTGGTATAACAAACTGTGTTAACTTTTTCACAACTCCAAACCATGTTAAATTCATAATGATCAAAGTGAAATTCTTTGGCCTTGATTCAGCAATAAAGTGGATTATTTTTCATAGGAAGCTGTCTACTGTACCTATCACAGGCTTTAGTACGTATTTACCCTTTCATTTATTTGTTACTTTTATTATTTCTCTAAAAGTATTAACTTCTTGTAACAGACTTACAGTTAATTCAAATTTCACTGATGTGATTATACTCAGAAACATTTCATTACATTTTATTAGGCAAAAAGGCTTTAAAATTGTATGTTCTTGTAATCAGCTTTAAGAGTTTTGATGTAATTGTGCTTAAATGTATTTCAAATACTGAAACAAAACATATAATTAGCCATAGCCCCAAAAAAATATGGTTAAAATTTGTTTAAAGAAATTGAAAATTATAATAATTTCTCAAAAACCGTACATAAATTCAAATTTTTGCTGAATTTATGATTGAAGTCAGTGAGGCAAATTTGAAACAAATAAATTTACTGAACTGAGGAAAACCCCAAAAAACTAAGCCTGACTGCAGGAGGTCTGAACATTATAGCATTACAGTAAAATCTCTCCAAGAGAATTCAATAAAAAAATTTATTATCAGTTTAAAATTAGTTTTATTTCTAAAACATGTTTTTATTTGAATTAATTATTAAGTTCAACAGTTGTGGAAATAAACCATGATATATTTAATAGTACCAATATTATTATTAAAATAATAATGTATCTGAAAAAAATATATTTTTTAATGATGTTAGACCACAAACAAAATGATTGCAAGAAGAGAGCAACTGTTCAACAGTTCACCTATTTTGCTAATTTACAGCATAAAATGTTACTTATGTATGATTACATATACAGAAAAACACAAAAAACTTTTTTTTTTTTTTTTTTTTTTTTTTTTTTTTTTTTTTTTTAACGTCCGGCTATTGTGCACACTTGGGTTAATGGAGATGATGGGATGATTTATATTTATAGCGTATGAAAATGCCAAGTCCTCGCCGGGAATTGAACCCGGCTCCTCAGGGTGTACTCTATCCACTAGGCCACCGAGGCGGCTAGAAACACTTTAAAATATATTGAGAACACAATTAGGCCAGTGTAAATAAGTAATGGAAAAATGATTAGGATGGTACAAATAAAAACATACTGTCGAAACAATATTAAATACTATTTAGATTAACAATAAGCTACTGATAGAACAAACAGTGTTACTGTACTTAATATGACAGATGCTCCTCCTGACTAAACAATAATTGAAAAACAGGATAAATGTTTGACCATCGATACAACAGGAGGGAGATTCCAATTTAAAACAGAACTCGCATTCTTACAATCATCTTCACATAAATCAGTTCCACTGTTTATTTTATGGTTCCAAATATTATTTTCTGAAAAATAATGTATGAAGTTATGTGGTTGGCTATTTTGAATTTATAGCATAAATGACGTGTTAGCATTAGGAAAAGGTAAATGTTAAAACATGATGTGCTGCTATAGATTCCTAGATTTTGTTGATCTCAATAAAGGAAGTTACAATACATAGTTTTACTACAGAACTGTGGGAGTGGTGCAGACAGATCTCATAGGAAGATGTTACTATATTTTCTGTTTGGGACTAAATTGAAAAAAAAATCAACCAGTATGTACTCTGAAAACTGAATTTTTTTTTGTCGGTAATTTCTTAGTCAAATAGTTTTGAAAAATAATGGAAATGTGAAAAAGTTTGTATACTGTTTTTGCAGCTTTTATTTACAATTGTAGCTAATATATATATATATATATATATATATATATATATATATATATATTTATTTATTTATTTATATATAAATAGGTACCAAGGTCATAAAACAGAAGACTATCGCATTGATAATGGTGTAGACTTCATGGATAAGTACATCTTGACAGGATCTTTAGAAGGCAGTGTCTGGTGGTATGAATTAGTTCAAGGAAAAGTTGTAGCAAAGCTGTCACATTCTGCAACAGCACCTGTTATATCACTCAGTGTACACCCTACACAGCCTGTATTATTAACTGTCGCAGGATCAACTTTCAAGTTATGGAGTCCTCATACTTTTGAAGAAAAAGAACCAACATAGATAAAAATGGTACTTCTCATTTATAACTGTTTATAAAATAAAAACCTGACTAGAATTTGTAACATAATTTATCAGGTATCGTCTTGACTTACAAAGGCTTTACTTTGACTGTTACATATATATGCATAAAACAGTTCATGTCATTTAAAAGTTAAGAGCATATATTCGATGAAATAATTTATATCTATTGAGATGTCCCAACGCAGCCGGTAATGTTTGACCATCAAACCTTACATAATTCTTATTTTAAGACTGTATCGCACGCTACACAGAAGTCAGCTGATACATTCTTGTTAATGTGTAGACAAGGCATCTACTTACAGGAAGTGCTCGACTATTTTTCATTTAGAAATACAAAAAGATTTCCAAGATTCCCATTCTTACCATTCTGTACACTTACCTTAAGCAAATCATTTAGTTTGGGTTTTAACGTTTGTTAAATTTTTTTCACCATGTACAATAAATACTAGTCCTGACAAAATAAATAACGTGCCACACCACCAAAACAGCGATGACCTTTCTCCAAAGAATAAGTACCCAGCAACTGCCTGTGTAAAAACAAAAAGCGTTAATATTAGTATTTTTATAGTGTGTACAAATTGTCTTTGTTTAGTGTCAGTCCATCTCTATGCATGTTAAACTTGAAATTTACACAAAGATGTAATAAAACATCTGGTGTACAATGAACCAGCCCTACAAAGTTCAGAAGTTAACTGAAAACTACAACATTTTTAATGTAATCTAAAAATCTGTAATCTAGAATAGGTTTTTTAGCATAAAAAGGTACAATCTCATATCAAAATGTTTTTGGATTTTTTAAAATCTGTTTACAGATAGCTTACCAATAACTTAACAGTAAAATAACTACTTTCAATTTAGTGACAATGGTAATCATGTAAAGTAGTGTATTATTGAGTATCAACAACTTTTATACAAAAAATTTCTTGCAGTTTTTTTTATGACCTCTTGATGATTATGAATCCTTAAAAAAAAAAATTAAGATCAAATGTGTTGAACTGATAAGGCTGCAGATATTTTGTTTCTTGGACTTTATTTTTTCCTAATTTTTCGTTCCCCCCCCCCTATGTTTTGTCCCAAAGTGGACATTTTTAGGCTACAACTCATTTATATTATGTTTCTGTAAGTTTCATTGCTTAAAGCATTTATTTGTGTAAAAAAGGTGTTTTTCTTTTGACAGTTAACATCCTTCTGAATTTATAATTATCAAAAATATCAAAGCTCAATTCAACCAAAACGTACCCACATGCCAAATTTAAGCAGAATCATTAAAATAAAAGTTACTATAAACCTGAACTGTATTTTTTTCAAGATTATATGACCAAACTTAACCCTTTGCTGGCCACCTTGTTTTGAGCATCAGGTTGGAGTTTCATTTTGGCTACAATGCAAATGCTTTTACCAACAGCTGATAATGTTTGTTTATTAAAGTTTAAAACTGTTGGCTTTATTTCTTAGGATACAACACATGAAATATTATTTAAAAAACATTCTATAAATTTATAAAAGTATTAAGACTTGCTTATAATTTATCGATATTGAATATACCATATGAAAAATAAAAATATCATAATGGTTAAAAATATTTCTTGAAATCTATAGAAATACAAAACAAACAATGGTTTAATAATATTTATACTTATATTCATAACAAACAATGGATTAAGAATTGAAATTTTATAAAAACCATGCCCAATAATTTTTGAACTTATTTTCTTGATTCAAAGGTTATACAGTAAATTCTAATATTATATGCTTGAAATTATATTTTTAGTGACTGATAACTAAAAATAGTCATAGTCATAACTTAAATGAATTTTTCAAATCACGATTTTAAAAAATTTCAATTTTCATGGCGGTAATTACATCTAGGCAAGTATTTGACCAGTAAATTAAAGACCATTAGGACAATTTTTTTATTACTTTAGAATATTTGACAGATCATATATTTGCTAGCTTTAAAATTTTAATTCTAACACTGCTTTCTATAGAATACACAGAATGCGGCAGCAAAATGTTGTGGCACATCTGTATAAACAGCTTCATTGCTCATAGTATGTGACACCTGTTCAGGGACACAGGCATGTTAGGAGGACATGAATGCAATGCATTAACAGGACCCCAAAAGCTTTTTCTTTTTTTTTAAACTAATATTTACATTATCATGGTAATTGCTTACTATACAATGAACTTTTTATTATAGACAATAAAAACAATTTTAGATAACTGAAATAGCAAGTACTTAATAAAGTTGACCTTGGTTATAAGGCCCTGCCCTTAGTTAGAATGCTATAGTGCTATTATATTTATAGAAGGGCTATTAGTGCCCTTAGTTATAGTGCTATTTTCATAGTCACTCTCACTTAAATACAATTTGTGTTCTATTTTTAGAATAAAGGTTGAGAATAGAACTGGTCCTTTTCTTAGAATTTTGTTGCTGCCTAAACAAACAATGTACAATATGTTCTCTCTCACACACACACATACACTCTGTATGCCTTAGTGGGGGGGGGGAAACATTAATCTCACAAACCTTCACAACAGTGTTACACACTGTGTTGCATGTATACATAATAGACTGTACAGTACTTATTTTCCATTAGTTTTAACTAAAATATATTTCAAAATATGTAATATGTGTAATAAAATATTTATGTACACAGTACAAAAGTATGCTTTTCTTTCACTACATACAGTATTGCCACTGTTTACAAACTAGTTTACTAGGCTATCTTGTTTACAGCGCTCATATACATTTCGTCCCTTCAACCTTATATCCGAGGTCGATTGTATATGAAAATATTTATACACATACAGCCTATAATTAAGGTGATGCAATTCTGCAATAATGTAACTCAATTACTGTATTCCTTAGGTGGGTGATAGAACTTAAGTTGTCTAGATAATATAATTAGACTTACAACAAGATATTGATAATCTCTTAACGATTCCTTAAACAATTATCTAGCTGTAAAGATCAATGCTCATTTCCAAGTACTCAAGTATTGGTCTAATGTTTATAAGTAACTGTATACACAAAGTTAATCTGTCAAACACTTACACAAAAAATAAACATACAGTTGTAGAGCAAGAGTTAGAAACTATCTTACTGTAAAAATAAAACTTGTAGATTGAACTTCAAATATATATATATATATATATATATATATATATATATATATATATATATCTCTAAAATAATTATATATTCATAACATAATATATACAATATTATAAATATTGTTCCATTGCCTAATATTAGCTGTCTAAAGCTTACTTGAATGAAAATAACCAGGCCTAATCTAGGTTACTAACAACCTAGGTTTTTTTTATAAGTCTTATATGTGTGATAATAATATATATGGTCATGCACTTTTTTAAATACAAAGTTGTTTTTTTGGAACTACCTTTTTTAAAAAAAACAATGTTACTTCTTTACTAAAAAAAGAAGAGATTTTTACTTGATTATTATCAAGTATGTCTCTATTGAGACATCTCTTATTTGACAAACATAAGAAGTAACATTAAACCTTGGATAATAATAGAAAAAATGAATATTAAGAATTTAATATAGTTTTATTTATTTAATTCACTGAATACAAATAGCAACCTTCGTGTAACTGACTTGTAAACTTTCCTTCTTGTAAAATCTGTTATTTAATTTGCTAGGTAATCTGGTAGCTTTGTAAAACGTGTGTCAAATACAATATGGCTACAGTTTATAACACACACTTGGTGCTTTTGCTTGATAGTTCATACTTAATGTACTGATGAGTCTTCTGAAAAACTAAATGAACTGTTTATAGATAATAAGAATTTATGCTCACACTACAGAGAAGCACAGTAATGCAACCACAAATATTCAATCGAGCTGGAATATCAGTAACCAATAACAAGTGTTTATACTTACAGAGTGGCACAATATTGTATTGTGAAGGTTAAGAGTCGTTAGTGTTAACCACCAACCATCCACACTACTGCTTGTGATGTCAATGTTTTATGAAATATCAGTAAGCAATAACAAGTGTTTATACTTACAGAGTGGCACAATATTGTGTTGTGAAAGTTAAGAGTCGTTAGTGTTAACCACCAACCATCCACACTACTGCTTGTAATGTCAATGTTTTATGGAATATCAGTAAGCAATAACAAGTGTTTATACTTACAGAGTGGCACAATATTGTGTTGTGAAGGTTAAGAGTCGTTAGTGTTAACCACCAACCATCCACCTACTGCTTGTGATGTCAATGTTTTATGGAATATCAGTAAGCAATAACAAGTGTTTATACTTACAGAGTGGCACAATATTGTGTTGTGAAGGTTAAGAGTCGTTAGTGTTAACCACCAACCATCCACACTACTGCTTGTGATGTCAATGTTTTATGGAATATCAGTAAGCAATAACAAGTGTTTATACTTACAGAGTGGCACAATATTGTGTTGTGAAGGTTAAGAGTCGTTAGTGTTAACCACCAACCATCCACACTACTGCTTGTGATGTCAATGTTTTATGGAATATCAGTAAGCAATAACAAGTGTTTATACTTACAGAGTGGCACAATATTGTGTTATGAAGGTTAAGAGTCGTTAGTGTTAACCACCAACCATCCACACTACTGCTTGTGATGTCAATGTTTTATGGAATATCAGTAAGCAATAACAAGTGTTTATACTTACAGATTGGCACAATATTGTGTTGTGAAGGTTAAGAGTCGTTAGTGTTAACCACCAACCATCCACACTACTGCTTGTGATGTCAATGTTTTATGGAATATCAGTAAGCAATAACAAGTGTTTATACTTACAGAGTGGCACAATATTGTGTTGTGAAGGTTAAGAGTCGTTAGTGTTAACCACCAACCATCCACACTACTGCTTGTGATGTCAATGTTTTATGGAATATCAGTAAGCAATAACAAGTGTTTATACTTACAGAGTGGCACAATATTGTGTTGTGAAGGTTAAGAGTCGTTAGTGTTAACCACCAACCATCCACACTACTGCTTGTGATGTCAATGTTTTATGGAATATCAGTAAGCAATAACAAGTGTTTATACTTACAGAGTGGCACAATATTGTGTTGTGAAGGTTAAGAGTCGTTAGTGTTAACCACCAACCATCCACACTACTGCTTGTGATGTCAATGTTTTATGGAATATCAGTAAGCAATAACAAGTGTTTATACTTACAGAGTGGCACAATATTGTGTTGTGAAGGTTAAGAGTCGTTAGTGTTAACCACCAACCATCCACACTACTGCTTGTGATGTCAATGTTTTATGGAATATCAGTAAGCAATAACAAGTGTTTATACTTACAGAGTGGCACAATATTGTGTTGTGAAGGTTAAGAGTCGTTAGTGTTAACCACCAACCATCCACACTACTGCTTGTGATGTCAATGTTTTATGGAATATCAGTAAGCAATAACAAGTGTTTATACTTACAGAGTGGCACAATATTGTGTTGTGAAGGTTAAGAGTCGTTAGTGTTAACCACCAACCATCCACACTACTGCTTGTGATGTCAATGTTTTATGGAATATCAGTAAGCAATAACAAGTGTTTATACTTACAGAGTGGCACAATATTGTGTTGTGAAGGTTAAGAGTCGTTAGTGTTAACCACCAACCATCCACACTACTGCTTGTGATGTCAATGTTTTATGGAATATCAGTAAGCAATAACAAGTGTTTATACTTACAGAGTGGCACAATATTGTGTTGTGAAGGTTAAGAGTCGTTAGTGTTAACCACCAACCATCCACACTACTGCTTGTGATGTCAATGTTTTATGGAATATCAGTAAGCAATAACAAGTGTTTATACTTACAGAGTGGCACAATATTGTGTTGTGAAGGTTAAGAGTCGTTAGTGTTAACCACCAACCATCCACACTACTGCTTGTGATGTCAATGTTTTATGGAATATCAGTAAACAATAACAAGTGTTTATACTTACAGAGTGGCACAATATTGTGTTGTGAAGGTTAAGAGTCGTTAGTGTTAACCACCAACCATCCACCTACTGCTTGTGATGTCAATGTTTTATGGAATATCAGTAAGCAATAACAAGTGTTTATACTTACAGAGTGGCACAATATTGTGTTGTGAAGGTTAAGAGTCGTTAGTGTTAACCACCAACCATCCACACTACTGCTTGTGATGTCAATGTTTTATGGAATATCAGTAAGCAATAACAAGTGTTTATACTTACAGAGTGGCACAATATTGTGTTGTGAAGGTTAAGAGTCGTTAGTGTTAACCACCAACCATCCACACTACTGCTTGTGATGTCAATGTTTTATGGAATATCAGTAAGCAATAACAAGTGTTTATACTTACAGAGTGGCACAATATTGTGTTGTGAAGGTTAAGAGTCGTTAGTGTTAACCACCAACCATCCACACTACTGCTTGTGATGTCAATGTTTTATGGAATATCAGTAAGCAATAACAAGTGTTTATACTTACAGAGTGGCACAATATTGTGTTGTGAAGGTTAAGAGTCGTTAGTGTTAACCACCAACCATCCACACTACTGCTTGTGATGTCAATGTTTTATGGAATATCAGTAAGCAATAACAAGTGTTTATACTTACAGAGTGGCACAATATTGTGTTGTGAAGGTTAAGAGTCGTTAGTGTTAACCACCAACCATCCACACTACTGCTTGTGATGTCAATGTTTTATGGAATATCAGTAAGCAATAACAAGTGTTTATACTTACAGAGTGGCACAATATTGTGTTGTGAAGGTTAAGAGTCGTTAGTGTTAACCATACTGCTTGTGATGTCAATGTTTTATGGAATATCAGTAAGCAATAACAAGTGTTTATACTTACAGAGTGGCACAATATTGTGTTGTGAAGGTTAAGAGTCGTTAGTGTTAACCACCAACCATCCACACTACTGCTTGTGATGTCAATGTTTTATGGAATATCAGTAAGCAATAACAAGTGTTTATACTTACAGAGTGGCACAATATTGTGTTGTGAAGGTTAAGAGTCGTTAGTGTTAACCACCAACCATCCACACTACTGCTTGTGATGTCAATGTTTTATGGAATATCAGTAAGCAATAACAAGTGTTTATACTTACAGAGTGGCACAATATTGTGTTGTGAAGGTTAAGAGTCGTTAGTGTTAACCACCAACCATCCACACTACTGCTTGTGATGTCAATGTTTTATGGAATATCAGTAAGCAATAACAAGTGTTTATACTTACAGAGTGGCACAATATTGTGTTGTGAAGGTTAAGAGTCGTTAGTGTTAACCACCAACCATCCACACTACTGCTTGTGATGTCAATGTTTTATGGAATATCAGTAAGCAATAACAAGTGTTTATACTTACAGAGTGGCACAATATTGTGTTGTGAAGGTTAAGAGTCGTTAGTGTTAACCACCAACCATCCACACTACTGCTTGTGATGTCAATGTTTTATGGAATATCAGTAAGCAATAACAAGTGTTTATACTTACAGAGTGGCACAATATTGTGTTGTGAAGGTTAAGAGTCGTTAGTGTTAACCACCAACCATCCACACTACTGCTTGTGATGTCAATGTTTTATGGAATATCAGTAAGCAATAACAAGTGTTTATACTTACAGAGTGGCACAATATTGTGTTGTGAAGGTTAAGAGTCGTTAGTGTTAACCACCAACCATCCACACTACTGCTTGTGATGTCAATGTTTTATGGAATATCAGTAAGCAATAACAAGTGTTTATACTTACAGAGTGGCACAATATTGTGTTGTGAAGGTTAAGAGTCGTTAGTGTTAACCACCAACCATCCACACTACTGCTTGTGATGTCAATGTTTTATGGAATATCAGTAAGCAATAACAAGTGTTTATACTTACAGAGTGGCACAATATTGTGTTGTGAAGGTTAAGAGTCGTTAGTGTTAACCACCAACCATCCACACTACTGCTTGTGATGTCAATGTTTTATGGAATATCAGTAAGCAATAACAAGTGTTTATACTTACAGAGTGGCACAATATTGTGTTGTGAAGGTTAAGAGTCGTTAGTGTTAACCACCAACCATCCACACTACTGCTTGTGATGTCAATGTTTTATGGAATATCAGTAAGCAATAACAAGTGTTTATACTTACAGAGTGGCACAATATTGTGTTGTGAAGGTTAAGAGTCGTTAGTGTTAACCACCAACCATCCACACTACTGCTTGTGATGTCAATGTTTTATGGAATATCAGTAAGCAATAACAAGTGTTTATACTTACAGAGTGGCACAATATTGTGTTGTGAAGGTTAAGAGTCGTTAGTGTTAACCACCAACCATCCACACTACTGCTTGTGATGTCAATGTTTTATGGAATATCAGTAAGCAATAACAAGTGTTTATACTTACAGAGTGGCACAATATTGTGTTGTGAAGGTTAAGAGTTGTTAGTGTTAACCACCAACCACCCACACTACTGCTTGTGGTGTCAATGTTTTATGGAATATCAGTAAGCAATAACAAGTGTTTATACTTACAGAGTGGCACAATATTGTGTTGTGAAGGTTAAGAGTCGTTAGTGTTAACCACCAACCATCCACCTACTGCTTGTGATGTCAATGTTTTATGGAATATCAGTAAGCAATAACAAGTGTTTATACTTACAGAGTGGCACAATATTGTGTTGTGAAGGTTAAGAGTCGTTAGTGTTAACCACCAACCATCCACACTACTGCTTGTGATGTCAATGTTTTATGGAATATCAGTAAACAATAACAAGTGTTTATACTTACAGAGTGGCACAATATTGTGTTGTGAAGGTTAAGAGTCGTTAGTGTTAACCACCAACCATCCACCTACTGCTTGTGATGTCAATGTTTTATGGAATATCAGTAAGCAATAACAAGTGTTTATACTTACAGAGTGGCACAATATTGTGTTGTGAAGGTTAAGAGTCGTTAGTGTTAACCACCAACCATCCACACTACTGCTTGTGATGTCAATGTTTTATGGAATATCAGTAAGCAATAACAAGTGTTTATACTTACAGAGTGGCACAATATTGTGTTGTGAAGGTTAAGAGTCGTTAGTGTTAACCACCAACCATCCACACTACTGCTTGTGATGTCAATGTTTTATGGAATATCAGTAAGCAATAACAAGTGTTTATACTTACAGAGTGGCACAATATTGTGTTGTGAAGGTTAAGAGTCGTTAGTGTTAACCACCAACCATCCACACTACTGCTTGTGATGTCAATGTTTTATGGAATATCAGTAAGCAATAACAAGTGTTTATACTTACAGAGTGGCACAATATTGTGTTGTGAAGGTTAATAGTCGTTAGTGTTAACCACCAACCATCCACCTACTGCTTGTGATGTCAATGTTTTATGGAATATCAGTAAGCAATAACAAGTGTTTATACTTACAGAGTGGCACAATATTGTGTTGTGAAGGTTAAGAGTCGTTAGTGTTAACCACCAACCATCCACACTACTGCTTGTGATGCCAATGTTTTATGGAATATCAGTAAGCAATAACAAGTGTTTATACTTACAGAGTGGCACAATATTGTGTTGTGAAGGTTAAGAGTCGTTAGTGTTAACCACCAACCATCCACACTACTGCTTGTGATGTCAATGTTTTATGGAATATCAGTAAGCAATAACAAGTGTTTATACTTACAGAGTGGCACGATATTGTGTTGTGAAGGTTAAGAGTCGTTAGTGTTAACCACCAACCATCCACACTACTGCTTGTGATGTCAATGTTTTATGGAATATCAGTAAGCAATAACAAGTGTTTATACTTACAGAGTGGCACAATATTGTGTTGTGAAGGTTAAGAGTCGTTAGTGTTAACCACCAACCATCCACACTACTGCTTGTGATGTCAATGTTTTATGGAATATCAGTAAGCAATAACAAGTGTTTATACTTACAGAGTGGCACAATATTGTGTTGTGAAGGTTAAGAGTCGTTAGTGTTAACCACCAACCATCCACACTACTGCTTGTGATGTCAATGTTTTATGGAATATCAGTAAGCAATAACAAGTGTTTATACTTACAGAGTGGCACAATATTGTGTTGTGAAGGTTAAGAGTCGTTAGTGTTAACCACCAACCATCCACACTACTGCTTGTGATGTCAATGTTTTATGGAATATCAGTAAGCAATAACAAGTGTTTATACTTACAGAGTGGCACAATATTGTGTTGTGAAGGTTAAGAGTCGTTAGTGTTAACCACCAACCATCCACACTACTGCTTGTGATGTCAATGTTTTATGGAATATCAGTAAGCAATAACAAGTGTTTATACTTACAGAGTGGCACAATATTGTGTTGTGAAGGTTAAGAGTTGTTAGTGTTAACCACCAACCACCCACACTACTGCTTGTGGTGTCAATGTTTTATGGAATATCAGTAAGCAATAACAAGTGTTTATACTTACAGAGTGGCACAATATTGTGTTGTGAAGGTTAAGAGTCGTTAGTGTTAACCACCAACCATCCACCTACTGCTTGTGATGTCAATGTTTTATGGAATATCAGTAAGCAATAACAAGTGTTTATACTTACAGAGTGGCACAATATTGTGTTGTGAAGGTTAAGAGTCATTAGTGTTAACCACCAACCATCCACACTACTGCTTGTGATGTCAATGTTTTATGGAATATCAGTAAACAATAACAAGTGTTTATACTTACAGAGTGGCATAATATTGTGTTGTGAAGGTTAAGAGTCGTTAGTGTTAACCACCAACCATCCACCTACTGCTTGTGATGTCAATGTTTTATGGAATATCAGTAAGCAATAACAAGTGTTTATACTTACAGAGAGGCACAATATTGTGTTGTGAAGGTTAAGAGTCGTTAGTGTTAACCACCAACCATCCACACTACTGCTTGTGATGTCAATGTTTTATGGAATATCAGTAAGCAATAACAAGTGTTTATACTTACAGAGTAGCACAATATTGTGTTGTGAAGGTTAAGAGTCGTTAGTGTTAACCACCAACCATCCACACTACTGCTTGTGATGTCAATGTTTTATGGAATATCAGTAAGCAATAACAAGTGTTTATACTTACAGAGTGGCACAATATTGTGTTGTGAAGGTTAAGAGTCGTTAGTGTTAACCACCAACCATCCACACTACTGCTTGTGATGTCAATGTTTTATGTAATATCAGTAAGCAATAACAAGTGTTTATACTTACAGAGTGGCACAATATTGTGTTGTGAAGGTTAAGAGTCGTTAGTGTTAACCACCAACCACCCACACTACTGCTTGTGGTGTCAATGTTTTATGGAATATCAGTAAGCAATAACAAGTGTTTATACTTACAGAGTGGCACAATATTGTGTTGTGAAGGTTAAGAGTCGTTAGTGTTAACCACCAACCATCCACCTACTGCTTGTGATGTCAATGTTTTATGGAATATCAGTAAGCAATAACAAGTGTTTATACTTACAGAGTGGCACAATATTGTGTTGTGAAGGTTAAGAGTCGTTAGTGTTAACCACCAACCATCCACACTACTGCTTGTGATGTCAATGTTTTATGGAATATCAGTAACCAATAACAAGTGTTTATACTTACAGAGTGGCACAATATTGTGTTGTGAAGGTTAAGAGTCGTTAGTGTTAACCACCAACCATCCACACTACTGCTTGTGATGTCAATGTTTTATGGAATATCAGTAAGCAATAACAAGTGTTTATACTTACAGAGTGGCACAATATTGTGTTGTGAAGGTTAATAGTCGTTAGTGTTAACCACCAACCATCCACACTACTGCTTGTGATGTCAATGTTTTATGGAATATCAGTAAGCAATAACAAGTGTTTATACTTACAGAGTGGCACAATATTGTGTTGTGAAGGTTAAGAGTCGTTAGTGTTAACCACCAACCATCCACACTACTGCTTGTGATGTCAATGTTTTATGGAATATCAGTAAGCAATAACAAGTGTTTATACTTACAGAGTGGCACAATATTGTGTTGTGAAGGTTAATAGTCGTTAGTGTTAACCACCAACCATCCACACTACTGCTTGTGATGTCAATGTTTTATGGAATATCAGTAAGCAATAACAAGTGTTTATACTTACAGAGTGGCACAATATTGTGTTGTGAAGATTCTCTTTATGGGTTTGCCTAGCTAAATTCTGTCACTCAAAATTACTTTTTTCTCCTGATAAGGTTTTGTGTTTAAGAAAAAAATTGAATTTTCAAGATTTAACATCAAAATTTAAGTTTTTCATGGTCAAGTTGCCATTCTGATAGCATCATTTTTTTTTTTCTAAAACTGATTACTAAGAATACCAATAACTAAGTTCCTTCATAAGCCTAGTGAATAAGAATTGTTGAAGAATTAATCTAGAGATATAACACTTAGCAGGCTATACTGACCTGAGGACATTAACAAAACAGTTACTTATGGTGTGGCCACTAGACCTGACCTACTGACCTGAGGATATTAACAACACATTACTTAAAATAGTGTGGCCACTAGAGCTGGCATTACTGTCTGAGGACATTAATTAATAAAATACAGTATCTGACTGCAAAGGACTAAGTAAAATCTGATAAACCAATTTAAAAATTAAATCTCTCAAATATTTCCTGTCATAATTTCATGTTTTTTGTTGATAACTCCTAAACCAGATAGCAGCTCATGTTTTTGTTTATAATATAATCTGGTAGAAGTAGATTTATCAAATACTTTCTATATATAGTGTAACATTGTTATTGCTAACTTTTGATAATCTGAACCCAACATACGCAAAAAAATAACTTTTGATAAAGTAGCAGAACATTTTTTGCTAAGCTTCTTTGTTGCTGCATCAGGAGTATAGCTGTTGCAAAACATCTGAATATACTGTGTTAAAAAGAAATATTTTAGACTAAAAGCGTATCAGTAAGTGGTTATCGAGAGAGGGTCTTCGAGTCAGTCCCTCCAAAACAGTCGTTGTTCCATTTAGTAACAAAGAGGATTTATGGCTGGAAGGAATTAGATTGGGTGTTTCAGTCAGTGAAATTCCTGGATACGTCATCTGGACCATGCAATTTTAAAGGCAAAATCGTCACTAAAGGTGACGAGGCACCTTATTGGATATGAATGTGTAGCCCTTTAGATATACACAGCTATTGCAGACCTCAACTGACATATGGGTCTCTGGTATGGTGGCCAAAAACTACACAGGCTATAGCGGGCAGCAAGTTAGCAAGCTTGCAGCTGCTCTGGAGATTTCTGGACATTTTCATAATGTCAGAAGCGAGACAAACTGCCTATAGACTTCGTAATCTTGGCGAATTGAAAAGGAGCATCCTCAAGATGGGGCACTCTGAGATTATCAAAGATATTTCTAAAAGATTCAGTGTTGGACATGCTACCTGATAGCATGTGCACTCAATATGTCCTTACTTGACCTTTCACAGTTCTCCATTCACGAGAGGAGTGGGAAAGTGGCAAGTGACCGGTACGTCTAGGTCAAATTGTCTGGTACACAGACAGATCACTGCATGATCAACAGTCTGGATATGGAGGATACTGCAAAATAACTGACGCAGCATTCAGTGCTAGCCTAGGTAGGTATTGCGTGGTATTCCAAGCTGAGGTCTGTGCAATCTCAGCATGCATTCATCGAGTATTAGAGGAAGGATTTACAGGTAAGGACATTCTAATATAGACAGCCAGGCAGCATTTTACAAGCTCTCCACTCTGTAAAAATCCCATGCAATTAGTATGGGATTCCCCTCAGTGTCCTGTCAAATGTTAATATGGTGCACTTAGGATAGGTACCTGGGCATTTTGGTATTGAGGGAAATGAGAGAGCAGATATGATGGCCAAGAGAAGAGCTGCTGATCGACTAGTGGGACCAGAGCTTGCATGCAGCATTAGTCACACAACTGCGATAGGAGCAGTAAGGAAATGGGCTGGGGATGAACACATCAAATGATGGAGGCAATTCCCTGGCCAAAGATTGGGAAACGCCTTCTCTCGGGACCAGACTCTGTACTGACAAACATACTTATTTACTTTATGTATATAAGTAAAGTAAGACTGGTCTCTGAGGCAGGTCGTTGCCATGATCACGGGACACACCCACATCTGGAATCATCTACACAAAATGGGACTGTTACAAATCTTGCCTGAGTGTGATTTGTGCGAGTGGAGTGTTGAGACCGCAGTACACATACTCCTTGATTGCGAGGTCCTAGAGGCCAAAAGAAGGAGACTCTTTGGACCTCAGCAACCACATCAGGAGTTCAACCAGGACACCTTACACAAGATTTTGGAGCTCATTAAGGGCACTGGAGTCGGTGAAGTGATAGGGGTACACAAAAACCTTTTAAGCTGACATGTAATGGACCAGAGCCACTGTTTAATCCCCAAAAAGGATAGAGACTAAAAGCAGTAAAAATAGTTCTGAAATTAATAATTTGTATTTATTACCAACAGAAATGACATTAGACAAAAAAACTTGAAACATTTTACCAAACACATTAAATAAGTTTTTTTAAACAATCAAGGTTATATACAAAGTTCCACTTTATATTTACAATAAATACTAAAATGTAATACCTTTAATATTTTTGGTCTTCTATTTAAGTTTGCATATGAAAACATCTTTTTTGTAATTTGCTTTCCCTTTCAATCTGGGTACTTGAATGAAGTGCCGCGATGTTGGATACAGTGGGTATTGCTTGGTACTGTTTTGTACAGAAAAGGCAGTTGCATAATCCTGTTATATTTTTTCAGTGATACATAATTCAAAATAAAAATTTGCCTAATCAGTCATAACCTAAAATATAAGTGGCGTTTTTATGCAAATAATGAAAACAAGACATTCTGTGAATACCGCTGTCGAGATTCATGCTATAGATTTAACCGCTACAACAATATTTTTAAGAATAATACCAAAATAATGTTCTAATATAGTTAATGACACTTTACTTTGTAAGGCTATTATTATTTCTAACCTTATTTAAATACTCTACAACTTGTAGCCACATGTATGTCTATGTTTGAATGTGAATGATTTGATAATCCAAACTACTTCTGATCTCAATTATCGATCAGTATCGATTATATGTAGTATCAATTATAGAGGTTCCATTGTATATATTTCATATAGTAAAAAAAGTATGTACCGTAATGAAAAATGAATATTGATATTTTTCTAAGTAAAGAGAAACAACAGAAAAAAACTACAAGAAATTAGTGAAGACTTACTGAACACATGTAGTTGGTAGCAGCACTACTTATTGTTGGAACCAGTGAATTGTTAGAACTGTGGAGTGCTTTGACAAAGAATATCCATACAGCTGCATTGCTGATTATCATCAGACCTACAATGAGGGCTTTAAGTCCTACCTAAAAAAATACATTAGCAAATAATTGTTATATATATATATATATATATATATATATATATATATATATATATATATATATATATATATAAAACAGCAGGAGGGAACTGCAGGTCACATAATTCATGATTGTGAGGCTCTCGCTAGTAGGAGGCTAGGGGTTATTGGTTTACAGGGCCCTAAAGATCTTCAGCAGAGTGAGCTGGTCAGTGGTTTATTGGAACTTATAAGGGCACTAATCTTCTGAAATAGAAATTAAGAGCTTTAGCTAGATCGCAGGTTAGTAGATCACAGTGCCTGGGGTTGTACTATCCTTTCCTCAATGTTAAAATCTAATTTAATCTAGCAAACAGGACAGATATTCTATGAATATATAACTAATGTGTAACAAAAAACAATAATGTTCATCCTAATGCTACAAATCCTAGAACTAACAGCTTTCAGTTCAGTAAAAGGTAAGGAAATAATTAAAATATCACTCAAGCATTGGAATAAATTATTCAAGAATTCTAAAAATGCTGAAGTGATAAAATCAGGTTTTGAAGCTAATGGTCATATAGTTAACTATCAATTATCAAAAATATAAACCTCAAACAACAACAAAATCCGAGACATTTATGAGAAATTGTAAACCTTTTTGTATTTAACATATCTGGAGTCTAAAATTGATCCTGAAATATTGGACGACTTTAGAAATTCCAGGAAGAAAAATATTGATTATGATGGTAACATTCTAATTGATTGATGGCAATATGGCCAAATTCTTTGTTTGAGGTTTTGATGAAATTTGTAGTTATATCATATGACATAAGAAAAGAGCAATACCATCACAGAAGAAACCTGATACATAAACTGGGTTGCAGAACCACAAACTCCCTGTTTGGATTCACTCAAAGGTTTTTAGTAAACCTACTTCTTCTGCGAAGTCTTTGCCGCCATTTGCTCTACTGATTGCAGCAGGAGTATTAACACTGTACATTGGTCTTCAGACCTGCATTTTAAAACTAAAAAGTCTATGAGGAAAAGAGATTATATTCCTTGTATCATAACATTTGATCAGTGGGTACAGTATCCAAAATTAAAAGAAATGAAATGATGACAAAGGTTAAGGAAAAAGAGAAGAAAAGAAAGGCAAGAGAATAGAAAAAGAAAGCTAATTACCAACACTACATTATAAAGGATATACAAAATTTAAATGACAGTTCTAATTCATCATGCCACATGGTCCTTGAATGTGAGGATAAGGATGATGTTAGATTAGGTACAGGATTAAATGATTTTGTAATAGTTTGTAAAAGGGTGAATTTTTCCCTGGACAGATCAATTCCAGCTGCCTTCTGTGCACATGAGTGGACCAACGTCAGAGGAAGTGGCCTGGAAAAGAAGGCCCCATTTAGTACAAGGAAGTTGATATAATTTAAATCATCAAATAGCCATGTAGTGTGTGATCTTTCAAAAATTTGTGAATATCAAAATAAGAAATATTTTTTATAAAATAATGAAGACCTACTTAATTCTATTTGTAAGTTTAGTACAATCATTTACTTAATAGTTTATATTTATAGAAATAATTTTAAAAAAAGTTTGTTTAGGTTTATAACAAATGTTAAGAGTTGTATATTTGAATATTAAAGTTTGTTTTCTATCATTTCGTCTTTATTTTAATTTTATGTCCTTTCCAATTTTCTCCTTCTCTTATATGTTTAAGCTTTTGGCCAATGATTTAAGGTAAAATTTCAAGGTGGCCCACAACTGACACAATACATTTTCTGCAATTCATGGGAACACGTGTTTGAAGCTGTAGGTAAATGTTTGTTCAATTTTATTTCAATAGATCCTATACCATCCCCGCATATCCCTTCAAAGTCAATCCTTATACATTTTTTCATTATTTCATGGTGGATCCATAGTACCATATTATGTATGTCTGTCTCTCTCTCTCTCTCTCTCTCTCTCTCTCTCTATATATATATATATATATATATATATATATATATATATATATACACACATATATCCCTCTCTCTCCCTTCCTCTCCCTCTCTCTCATATTATTTGTGTTTTGCACAATTATAGTAGAGTCCTGCTTATCCAACCTTCACTAATCTGACCTAGCCTCAAAGAACACTGTGCACCACTTTCGTATCAGGCCTTTATGTGTACATGTCATTTACACTCCCAGCCGATTCTCTGCAAAAGAAAGAGGGAATTGGCCACCCTTATACTTGCTCTGTTCGTTCATTTCCATCTTTTAGTATCCATTCAAATTTGTGGAAGAGTTGACCTTTAGAGTGCATTCTGCTTGTGTGTTCCATAACATTTCACACATTTTTTTTTCACTGTTTTCTAAAAGGTAAAAGATATTTTACTTCTCATGAGATTGTGAGATGTAGCAGCGAAAAAACTCAAACAGTTGGTAAACAAAAAAACAATAACAAATTTTTCCATCAGTTTTGATGACGGATTTTCAATGAAGGATTTCAATTTCGTCAAACTTTTGACGTACTGTTCTTTATTACTGTAGTACGATTCTGTATGCTGCTTTATGTTTCAGTACAATACATTTAGTAATAATATATGTAATTCAACAATTACTTTTAAATGTGTTTCAATGTTTCTCCGTGTAGCCCGACTTTCCCCCTAATTCAACCAGACAGCGCCCGGTTTAGGTTGGATTAGCGAGACTCTACTGCATTTGAAATCTTTTATGTGTAGTTTTCTCTTATGTGTAGTGTTTATATATATATATATATATATAAAACTTAAAATAACTTACGGTATTGAATGTCAGTTCACCTGTAAACCCTAGAATTTTGCCAAAAATGCTTCCACTGGCAGCACACATTCCAGCATATATTCCATACTTAGAGAATTTATTTATATTTAAATTTTCTTCTATTTGGTTCATTTTAACAATTGATCATCCTATGAATAATCCAGTCCTAAAGAAAATACATACAAAAATAATATAACACAAAATTAAATTATGTTTGACACATGTAAATTATAATTTTTCCTCTTTTATGGGTCCTTTTAAAAAGTAATTTTAAAAAATATTGTCATTTTAAAAAATAATACAATAATACTATCATTATATGTAAAATAAATAATTGTATAATATTTTGTGATGGTATTTTCTAAACTGCATTTTTATAATGTATTTTCTGTTGTGTATTAAAAACAATAGTACAAATAATACTATCATTCTATTTAAAATAAATCATTGTAAAATAATTTATAATATTTTCTAAACTGTCAAGTAAAATACATATTTTTATACTTTTACTAAAAAAATTTAACTGTGTATTTTAATTGGGCTAAATCACATTAAAAAATAAAGTAGCCTAAATACAAACAGCCTTGTTTCACACTGCGTTTGAACCATTCTTGTTTCCACTCTTAGATCTGGACTGGCTGATAAGAAAAAATGTTCTTTTGTATCATGTATACTGCATACACAGTTCTTGAGAATGCTGGATTTTTTTTACCATTTTATTTATAAAACCTAGTATTTTCAGAGAAATAATTTTAAAAAATGAGATGCCAAGATGTTTTATTCTTCATAGACATAGACAACTAAGTTAATTTTGCTTACTTAATTTCATAAGAAGTTCAATTTTTTAAAAAAATCTCTATAGCTTCAGTTTTTGAGGATCAAAATTTTTTACTATACTTTTTGTGGAAAGTTGTGATGATCCTGACATCACAACTTGGTGCGACTGGCCTTGGGCATTTCCAGCTATAGTCATGGACGGCCAGTGGCATTCTTGGAATAGTCATTGTGTTATTCAGAAATTGATTTGTAGCAATGAAATCTGTATGAACTGTAAGGTTACATTGTATTTTACAACTTTAAAATATTTCAAGTTTTAAAGTAATTTCTTAAATGTTACTAGTGTCAGACGAATGCTTATGATTCTAGGGTGAAAGTGTACCCTAGCAGTAGCAAAACACTTTTTATTTTTACAATTTTAAAATGTTTTTTCTAGATTACCTTATTATTCAATTAACTTTTTGTACTTGGTTGTGGTTCTGAATGACCAATTGTACTGGCTACAGCCACATCTCTCAATGAAATATTTTGTGATTGTTCGATTCTCTCAGTTCAGATGCCAGCAGTACTGGCTAAGTTAAAATCTCATGGATGTCCAAAAGAATGTTATTTTTTAAAATTAGGATAGTTTTTTGATTTTGTCTACATTGTGCTGAAACCTATTATACAACTCGAACTAAAGTATTCCCCCCACCTTTTCTCCATTTTGTGAACTGTAAACACAAGGAGTATTCGATTGTATCGGCTATATTTGATTTGCTAGGGTCAATCTATTCAAATATATTTTCTAAGTTTTAAATATTTCCCATTAATAATAATTTACAATATTTTACATTTCAAAATATTTTACAGTATTTTAGTTTTTAAGATTTGTAGGTAAAACCAAGGGAACTTATAAATAAGTTCATTTGCATATTCGTAACACACCTCTTATGTATCAATCAATGTATTTATACAGTGTAATTAATAGGAAAAACAAAAACTTTAAAAAATAATTATCTTAACTACCTTAATATGGTTTCGTGTGGAAGTAGTTAAGTTATTGCATGAAAATTACTAACCTTGTAACCGTTCAAAAACCTATATGCCGTGTAGGTTTTCAATTTTTCGGTAAATTTTTTTACTAAAACATTTAATTACATGCCCAAAAACATTAATCCAAAATATAAAAGCACAATTTTAAAGTAAACATCCAGCAACCTAGTCACATTGGGTTCTGGATCTCTGAACTATAATACAGTGAATATGTCTACTTGTACTTCCTGTAAAAATGCTAGGTACCTTTTCATTCTAGGAATAGCGGTGGTTTGATTATTGCTGATAGTTTTAAATATGTTAATTTTATTAATCTCTTCTGTCATATTGAATATTAATAACGTCCAGTACCGCTAAAGTTTTTAAAATTTCTAAAAAGTATGAAGTAAGTAAAATTATGTGCCATTACGTATACAATATTACTGTGTAAAAGTTCATAACGTTCTAGTTTTCGGTTTTTCAGCAAAAATGTTTACATTTAGTGCCTATAAGTAATATGCCGAAATATTCAAATTAAAAAAATTACGGAAAACCGAAAAAAGGAAAAAACCTACCTGCATAACCTAAACCAATATCTATTATTTTGTGAAAGTTACTAAGGTTTTAAATCAACAAATTCCTGGTAGAAATTATATAAAATCGTAACTTATAATAAGAAATTAATTTTTATTAATATTACTTAATTTAATAATAAAGTAGGTAATAAAAAAAAAACTTTAAAACCATAAATATTAGTAGTCATCAATCACACAAATACCAAATTAGAGGTGGGTGTTATTTAACGTAACAGCCACAACAGCGTTCCAACGGAATAACCGTTCCACGAGTAACTTGTTATGTCATTTTTGGAACAGGGTACGTCATTGGATGCTACGCGGATGACAATTGAATTGGCAATCACCCTCGAACAACTCGAAAGTTTCTACTGCGCATGCGTACTGTGTCTGCCTGTTACTTTAAAACTGTTTTTGGGCTTTGTGGAACGATATAACGACATTGTCAGTGAGGTGTTATTTTTCTATATTGACCTGTTCCCTATTGTGTTGTGTATAGTGATGCGCGATTCCGAGATGTTTTTACAATCGACCATCGTACAACAAAACAATCGAGTCAACCATCGAATAAGTGTCGGGTTGAACAATCGAGTTTACGATTGTTGACTCGAATGTTCCAATGGTTAGGGCGATGGTTCCAGACAGCTGATTGCTGACTCGGCTTTTAGAGCAATGTTTTCCTTGTCTTTAACTAGACATCTGCATTTACTATTTAGTGTAGTTAACTGAACTCTAATTTTTTTTTATTGTATTATATTTTTCTCATGAACTTTTATTTTAAAGTTGTCTTACGTCTGCTAAGTAATAATTGTAAGAATAAAACAGTGCTATACTCTGGCCTAACATATACAACAAAAAAACACACTCAACAAACTTAAAAACATTTTTTAAAACTAACGATTTTATAAAATAAACAAAAATAGTAAAGAGAACTGTTAAAAGGCACTGCTTTGTATAATTCAAGGAATGACAGCAAAATTGTAAATTTTTACTTATACAAATAATATAAATAATAATAAGTCGCTAATTTAGAATTAAACTAAAATACAATTTATTTCGTGATGCGATAGAAGTGAATTTCTAAAAGTGTTTTCTTTATCTTACTTTTTTTGAAATTCTGATCTCTCTATCAAGCAACATTAAAATCTGCATTTGCATATACCAACACTTCAACAAATTACATTGAAAATAAACCCCGACCGATGTCAACAACGTTTCTCAATTTCAACGGATTTTAAAAATTCAAAGTGGCAATTTGTGCTGTTTTTAACGCCGATTACTATGGCGAAATCGGATTTTGAAGAACGTTTGAGAGAAAAAAGTTATGATTATGCAAAAATTGGAAATGACCGCCATTTTGAAATTGTTAACGAATTTTTCTGATTAACGAACTTACCCAAGCTATTATAACAATCGATTTTTGTGCCAAGTTCGAATCAAATCAGACCAAAATTGCAAATGTAAGCGTGCTAAAACAAAAACACATTTGTGTTTACATTTACATAAATGTAAATACGTGAAAAATACATGCATTTACCACACAGGTGTCAAACTTAACTGAATTCTTTCTCATATTCGTCACTAAGGTGGCAGTGGCATGACTGCCGACAGAAGTGACTATTTCTTATCACGGGTTATGGCTATATATTTTACACCACAAAATAAAATTTATAACCGATTTTAAAAATCATGAGTACGTTCATTTCAGTTTAATATATTTCTAAATACAATACTATATGATTTTATGGTTTTTTTGCCAAGACATAGATTTTTGCTACTGGACACTAGAATAGGCTATAACTGACCATGGGAGAAGCACGCAATCCCAAATGTATTCCTGCTACTCTTCATATCTAACCCTGTGACTTATTAATTGTCATTGTAAATGCCAACTTCAATGGAAACTGCAATATTTTAATTTGGAAACGAAGGTTGTTTGGAGTTATAAGATTGTTTCAATTGAAATCATTGCAAATGTAAGCTTGTAAACAATAATTTTATAATAAATATTAGCAGGGAATTTTTAAAACGGGAATACATCTATGTCCATCTCAGGTACCTAAACCATGTTCATTTTAAATTTCATCTCAATCGTAGTTAATGTGTGATTGTTAAGTTACCCTTTTCTACATGCAACTAAATTTTTATAAAAATAATTAAATCATAATAGTGAAAAACTATACAGTCAGGCATGCCAAAAGAAGTAGTCACTTCTGTCGGCCAGTCCGGCACAACCGGGTTTTTTTAATCAGTGATATAAAATAAGTTACACTTTGAAAATATTTTAACTACAATATTTGTTTTTAAATATCATTAAATTGAAAATTATAAACTGTTTAAAAGTTAACTACTGTAGTACTGTATTTCAAAGGATTAAATTTAAACAGCAAGCGCAATCTATGAGCACTAGATCAAACTAATCATCAGGTAAACAAAGTACAGGATTCTACAAGTGTGTCAATGAATACGGTATAGTGGTTTAAAACAAATGTGAATAAAATAAAATATTAATTTATATTTAATTAATAATAAAACTACTGAATTATTTGTTTACTTAATAATAACTGGTAATGAAATAATCATTTTATAATAGAAAATGCTACCAAATTTGATGCCACAAATATTTGCATTTTATACGTGTGTAGGTTAGGTCTATACTTATGTTTAGGTTCTTTGGAAAACCATTTTTATTAACAAAAAATTAACTTTCACAAAATACAGCATCATACTATTTACATAATCTGTATAGGTTATAATATAATTACCTGTAAAACAGTTTAAAAATAACTTACCAATAAAATTAATGTGTTCATTTTTAACGCCTAACCTCACCATATTATTTGCTCTAGACTTTCTGTTTCCCTCTTAAACTTGGAAAACTGACCAAGGAATCGATCAATCGAAATTCAAGTATGCCATCGGTACTGTATTTATTTAGGAGTAAATTTATTTTTTTTAAATTTATAAGTTGTGATAATATAATTAGTATATTACAATAGGTCTTATATTACATAGATGTTATGGTTTTATAAAATAAATTCAAACAGTAGTGTATAAAGTTTTTCCTACCAAATGACTGTACATATTTCATAATAATTACAAAACATAGGACTATTAATTTCTGAATTTGTTTCAAGTTATGTATAATATACACATAAAAGTATATGAAAAAAAATTTAGGTAATGTTTTAATTTTTGTGTTGGAAAAATTAATTATGAACTTTATTTGCATAGTACATTGATAGAAACAACAACAAATATTTTTTTCTTATAATTTAACATTATACATACTGTATACACAAGATATCCAGTTGTATCTTGTTTTGTTATCTCTGAGTTGGATATAGTACAACATCTAGAAAGCCTTTACTTGGGAAAATCCTTTTTTACATTTTTAATAACTGTGTTGAGGTTGAGATTAAGTGAATTGTGTGTGGCTAGAAAATTTTTAATTATTAGGTGATTCCGATTCGATTCCGTTTAAAGAACTTTCAAAATTTTTGTTAAAATCTTATTGTTTGGGTACCTTGTGGTGTTAACTAGCAGAATTAAAACATTTTACCATAATTTGAGTTCTTTTCAGGTGACATAATTTGATCAACCCTTGCTGTGGCCTTTTTGTATTTCAGGTAGGTAATTGCAATTAATAGTAACATATCTTAATAGTTCTAGTGTATAAGCTGCAGTTATAATAGTAATATGCACTTTGCATACATTTAATTATGTTCAGTGTAATTACTGGTGGGAGGTTTTCTTTTAGTTGATGAATAAAAATTTAATATTTTAAACTTTAACATTGCTGGTGTCTAAAATGAATTAGTAATTAAATCACCTTTTTTTTGTTTACTGAACAATATTGGCTTTGTTGTAAATTGTTTCTTTTTTTTTAATTTAACCAAAATTAGAATTTTTAAGGTGAAAAGCACAAGAAGGTTATTATCACTTCTTATGTTAATTTAACAAATATGCTAAATAAATTAGTGAGCCTATAAAAATGTTATATGAAGTGAGTAAATTATTAACAGCCTAGGCTAAAATATATGTGGCTATTATCTATTGTTGGATCAGTTAGATGTAGGCTATGCAGGGCAATTTTAGACCCACATTATTTTACACATTTTTTTTAATGTATTGGTTTGATTCTATTGATTTTTATTCCAGGTTAATTTTTTTAATTAACAATGTCAATCGTAAAATCAACTGTCAGTAAATAATAGTCATATTTAAAAAAAAAAAAAAAAAAAAAAAAAAAAAAAAAAAAAAAAAAAAAACTGGGACAAGGCTGATTGAATTCAGATGTTTGGAAAAACCAGGACATTCTTCATCAACATCAGTTTCAACAGTACAGAGGAATTGTGAGAAACGTAAGAGCGTATTTGATAGAAATCATACACAGATTTGATTTATTAGAGTTACAAAACATTTTTTTAATAAAAACAAAACTTATTAATGTTTAAAAATTGAATTACTTTAAAACTGTACTTATTGGCCTATAATCCAAAAACATCAATATTTTACAGTATTGTGAAAAAGCTTTTTTGGAAGATTTTATTTTAAGTTGTTAAAATACGACTATGTACAAATTTGTGTTTTCAGCTGGCAAGTCAGAAGTAATAATCACTCTGTAAAACAAGCTTGAATCTTGTTTAAAAAAGTTCCAATATAATTAAATTTTATCTCTGAAGTTATTAACATATTATTTTATAACTTAGGTTTTATATTCAACACTAGTACTTACCAACAGCTAGTATAAATTTGAGTTTCATTAAAATCAGACGATAAATAATAAAAATGGAATATTTTTTGTCTAAAAACTTGAAACCAAAACCTATGTAAAAAACAATTGTTTGTAAATCCAATTTAGGAATTTCTACAATTGTATGAGAAGTATCAACACATCAAATTCCAGCTTTGCAACCTTAACAGTACAGTTTAGTGAGGGAAAAATTTAACATAAAATTTTGTATGTCTAGTTCTTGTATGTGACAAGCACACTCTAATAGATAGCCAGCAAATTACCATCAATTGTGATGTGTGTTACTGCAAAACTGAAAAAAATCTTGTGATTTGGACAGGTTTTGCAGCAAGTACTATTGTCTTATAAATAAAGTAAAATAAAGAATTACACATTCAGAATTAAAATATTCCCGTTCATTGTTTAATTCTACTAAATCTTCACCTGTTTTATGGTGTTGTGTTAGAGGTTCGAGTATTGGCAAGGTGCTAAGTTCCATAGCCTATTTTTGTCCCGTTGGATGATTTGAATCTTTACTTTACGGCTCCCATTAGTATAAATGACCAACCTGTTAACAATTTAATTTCCAAACTTTAACAATATTCTAAATTTGGATAGTGGTTTCAATTTCTCTCCAGTCCTGAGCTTGGATGTTATCAGAGCTATTGATAGAATGAGCAGTAATGCTGTTGGTGCTGAAAATATTCCTACTAAATTTGTAAAGGACACCATTGTAACAACCTTGCCAGTTATCACTAAACTGTGCAACTTATTAAAAAGTAGCACTTTGTATGGAAACATGCATTATTTCATCCTCTCAACAATATTTCCAATCTTGTAACAGATTGGACTACTGACTGTAGGCTTGTAAGTATTCTTCCATCACTCTAAATGTTGTGTTCATGAACAAGTGTCACAATATTTGGAGGAAAATAATACTCTTAGTCTTTTTCAGTAGGAAAATATCACTGCTACTGAACTTGTATGTGCACATGATGATGTTAAATTGGTGATGGACCGTTGAGAAACTATGCTGTTTAAGTTATTTGATTTTTGTAAAGCTTTTGGTTGTATCAATCATACATTTACATTATTGTTTTAAACATTAGAACACACTAAGCTATTAGTGATGCATAGCATAAATCAGATTTTTTAGATCAGATCTGATTTGTTTGGAAGGGAGCAGTGTGTTTGCGTTGGTGAGGAAATGTCTGACTGGGTGACTTTGATGAGTGGGTTCCACAAAAATTGGTTCTTTCTTTTTTGCTACATAAATTAACAACATTTTATCTAAAGTAAAATTGTGCAAACTCAAGATGTGTATGTTGATGATTTACAGATATATTTACATTTTAAATTTGACATGTCATGTTATGAATAGCATTTGTGCATGTGTTGAAGAGCATAGCTTGAGGTTGAATAAATTAAAAATATGACCTATTATTATAGCTTACTCTAGACCAGGGGTCTTCAAAATTTCCAGCATTCGGGTCATACTGATTACTCCTGTAAGTTCCCAGGGCCAAAAATGTTTTAATTTTCTTGCCATTATCTCTAATTTCTAGAGTAGTCACCAAGTAGAGGTCGTGAGTGAACGTAAGCTTGCTAAATTTGCTACTTCAGTTACAATTGTGTATTGTTCGAATGTGATGTTTGACGACATTGTGTGAGAAAACATTCTCCAAAATAAAGAACACAAAGGATGTTTACAGATCTAAGTTAACCGATGAGCATCTTAAATCTCTTTTAATAGTTGTATAAGTAAAATTCGTCCACAACTATAAACTATTGTCAGTGGAAAGTCACAATTACATAAATGTCATTAGTATTACAAGTGGATTTGGAAGTTATACTTGTCATTAAGATTTACCTAGTAAATACATAAAACCAAGTTATTATTATTCTGTTTTTTTATCCAACTTATCACAGCAACAATAACAACAATAAGCCATTAGCTGAGGCGGGCCGGATTATGATACTGGTGAGCTGGATTTGGCCCACGAGCTGTAGCTTGGAGACCACTGCTGTAGACAAACTAACACAATAGATTTTGAAAATTTTGACAAAAATGGAAAAATTTAGCTAGTACTATTTTAATAGAGGAAGTGAAAAATTCCAATCCTTCTTAAAGTGAAAATTTAACTTTTTATTTTAGGAATGCAAAGAAGAAAATTACTGTATTCTCAACAAACATCTCAACACTCTATTACCAAGTCATCATCAACAATCAACTCATAAGTCTACAATCAACAGTCATCAATACAGACTTCAGTCTCAGGTTCTTATGTAGCAGTAGGGTGAGTGTTTGTTAATGCCTAATATGTCAGCTGACCTTGAGCTCCATATTACCTTTGCTCGCTTCCCTCTGTGCATACTTTACAGAGGCTAGGCAGGTTTGTTTATTTTCAGGTCTGGAGAAGCCCACTATACATTTTGTATGTTTTGTTTTGCCTGCTGGCCTCTGTTCCCTATTAACACAAAGGTATAATGGAACTAGCCTAATCATAATGTATATCCTAATAAAATGCAAGCTTAGTGTGAGTAATATTATTTTATAATCGGTCTAAACATTGCGTCAGTTTTATTATTTTATTATTTATCAGGCATTTATTATTCGTTCAGATAGCTTGTGGTCAGTTGCAGTTTTCACAAAGCTTGTATTTCGTTACATTATACATTCAGTACCAGATTTTTTAATGTTTTTGGCACCGAGTTTCATTACATTTTTTTTTAATGAGAAACAAAAAAAAAATATTAAATCAGATATAGTCTTGTTAATTACTTATTAAAGTATCTATTTCATTATTTTGAGTAATTAATGTATTGTTACTAAATTTGTAAATGAGAACTATGAAATAAATTTGTAAATCATTATGATTTTTAATAATGAACAAAACTATTTATAGTAATTTTCTTAAGTAATTATTGTTAATTTTAAAAATATCTATGATTTTAATAACATTAATTATAAAATAATAATAAATTCTTTTTTTACTGATTTTTTAGTAAATGAAAAAAAATATTTTCAAAATTTTGATTTATTTCTAAACATTTTGTGATTTTTTGTTGATATATTTATAGAAATGAAACTTACTCTACTTAAATGTGTTTGTCAGTGCATGCTGTTAATTTTTGTGCATGCATGTGTATACGTTATAATTTTTTTCTTAAATGTTCCGCTTTATTTGCTGAATGTAATAATTTTTTATCATTAAATTTGATTTTCACAATCAATTCTTTTCCAGTGCTCCCACTATTTCACCTTCCAACAGCATCACACGGCATGTAGGCTACAGTATGAGTAATACAAGTCCCTAGTGCAACTACGACTACTGTTTTCCACTTCCAATTTCAGGATTTCCGGAGAGGGATGTATGCGAGGGAGCACTCCTTGAGCCACAGGCTTGAAAGAGTTAAGTCAAAAATTATTTCTTGGAAGTGCAAGCAAGGAAAGCAATAATGAATTCTTAAAAACAAAAAACAACTGCTATGCAAGCGTAGATAGAAATGCCAATGCTATAGTGCCGTTACTTTAACCAACACTGTAATACATAGTAGTAGGAGAGTAGTGCACTATACTAGTTAAACAAATTTTCTTGTTTTTCATTTAAATATAGTGTCAGCTAAACACAATAAAATATTACTTCAAAAACATCTTTTTTGTTTTTGATTCAGTATTGCAATCAGAACAGTTGTGATGGTTCCACAATTGGGAGCACTGGCTGCTAAGACCTGCTCACATTCATGAGTGCACTCATTTTAGGAAAAATGTCATTGGTTCATATTTTCAGTGATTTGTTGTCTTAGGTTATTTACTTGTTGTTCTAACATTGCCATTGTCGTAGATTCTGTATTTCTAGTATGGTTTTCATAGGTCCTTTGCTTTGAATGTAGGATTAATTTTGTTTTTGATTCTGTTTTACATCAGGTCTTTGCTTATTTTTAGGGTTATTAAGTTCAATTCCTTTGTTTTTGTATTGTGGTTGTCATCTTTATTACTTATTTTTGAAAAGCATTCACCTGCAAGGCTTATGTTGAAGTTTACATACATTACTTTATATTGATCATTGTTTTAAATTGCTTGTTTATAGGTTTTTTTGATTTTAATATGAACCAATGTCATTTTTTATTTTGTTGAAATTTAGTAAAAAGTTAAAACAAATTACTGTATTGTAAATACAATGTTAAAAAATTTGTATTACAGTGCAGTACAAATTTTAATCAAAATTTTAGAAAATGAAATTTTTTGTAGTTTTACAAATGCTTTAAAAGAAATTATTTATTTCAGCCTTTTTTCTTGAAACTTAAAACTCAATAAATTATATTAATACAATATTTTCTTTTAATATTCTTGTAGCTTCTCTTTGTACAAAACCATGTACATTCAGTAAGGACTTTAGATCATTTCATTTTATGCCCCTCTATGTGGTGCCATTGGCATATAATTTTGATTGAGGTGCTGAATATAAAATAAAAAATTAAGGTTTATCTGAAGAAATATTTGTTTTTAATATATACCATGAATATTCTAAATAAAACAAGAAATTCAATTTTATTGAACTTGTGAAGTCCTCCACCTCACTATTACTATGTTTTACAGTACCAGTTAGGATAACAGCTGCAGCATTAGTATTTGTACCTACACTTGTATAGTAGTTGTATTTTTTGTTATTAAGAAGATATTACATATCTCACCTATATTTCCAAGAATTGATGATGGACTCTACTCAAGAAAGTCAGTGGTGGAAGAAGAGTCCACATCCCCTCTCCTCACATCCCTCTCCTGGAAATCCTGGAACTGGAGATGGAAAACAGTAATTGTAATTGCACTAGGGACTTGTATTACTCGTACTGCATGATAAAGACACACACACACGTGTGTGTGTGTATATATATATATATATATATATATATATATATATATATATAGATAGATAGATATAGATAAATTACAATCAATGTTTATTTTCATGAAAAAAAGTTTAAAACATATGTTAGGGTTAAATGTAAGTACGTTTAAAAGATAAATTTAAATAAAGAATTAATAAATAATATTCAAAATTATTTACTATAACATGATATGTTCTTAAGGTACTGTTATTATAATTTTATAACTAACAGTAATTTATTTAATGTATTTTTGTGAAATTGTTATTAGAAAGAGTAATTAAATAATTAAACTGAAAGATCCATAAAAGAAATAATTATAATTAATTGTTGAGGCAAAATTTAAAACTATTCATACTGCTAACAAGACCTGTAAAATTGTAAACAGATTATAATTTTTTTTTTTTTTTTGTAATTCAATAACAACAAGTTCAGCTGACATGTTCACTTTTTGGTTTGTGCTAACTTTATATGCAACATGTCTTTCAGGTCATCACTTCATCAACTTGTGAATTTTTCTACAGTCCATCCTTTAGGGCAAGGGCACGTTTTCATGTTTTGCAAACTTTTTGAACAAATTTATTTTAATATTTTTGCACCAGATATTTTTTTTCAAAATAAAGTACAATCCCTTATATTTCACTCATTAAAAAAAAATTAAACAGACTAAAGAACTTACTTGTATTTAAGAGGGGGGGCTTTTTTATATAAAATTTAGTAAATTGTTTGAATAGTTCATTTTAAAACATAGTTAATTTTGTTTTTATAAATTCAATATTTTGAAATAAATAATCTGATTTTAAAATTACGTTTTTTAAGTAAAGTTTAAAATGTAAAATTAAATTTTGGGTTTAAGTAAGATCAAAATTGGGGTGGTTTTTGCGTTATTTTAAATACCATTTCAGGTTGACCTTCACTACATGGAACTTCACCAAGGAGTCATCACCTTGAACAAACACATTTTCTTAGGGAAAGGGAAGGGTGCTAGGATTTTTGGCAAAACATTTAAAACAAATTTATTTCAATTTTGTTTTTATTATTACTTAAAGTTAGTTAATTAAAAATTTTGAACATACTATTGAAATTAATACTTATTTTTTTCATAAGAAATTAGAATGAATACAAACTGATATACTTTTAAAAGTATAAGTTTAGCTTTTTCATCTTATAAATTCATATTCATTTTTGTAAATTAAATATTTTAATTTTTTTAAATCAACAAAGAGTTAAGTTATAAAAACTTAAAATGTTAAATAAGGGTAACAATTAGTTGTTAACTTTTTTGTATATTTAAATTCAGAATTTAAGTAATTTTGCTTTTGAAACCATACAAGAAAAAAATTTTGGCTTTATTGTGCGTTTACGTTTAATTAGGGATATTTTCAAGTTGAACTTCATGACAGCAACCATCATTCAACAATATGTTTTATTTTGAAGGTGAGTGACTAATAACATGTGTTTCTATTTCAGGTGTTGGCTCAACAGGGACGCCTAGTTTCCCTGTTGGGTCCATCACCAGGCATAGCAGTATTATGTCCTCCCAACAAATGGTTGGGTGGTCACTAATATCTGTTATGTCCTGGATTAGCTTTGGGGGGGTTAAATATTAGTTCCGCAGTCCCTGTTAGGGTTTTAGTGTTATTTTAGATTACTATATTAAATAAGTATATTTTTTAGTTGATTTATTGTTTGCAATATGTTTTCATGTATTCTGTTTCAGCATTTTGGGCTCTTTTAGTTTTAAGTCATTTTTTGTTTTTTACTTGTTGCTCCGAGCTTGTCTTCATAATGTTTATAATATCATGTTTTTTATCTATTTTGGTTTTCTAATGAAGAGATAAGAAGCAATGGTGCAATGGATATATTAAATAGTAAGTACATATTCTTAGATCAACGTATCGATATAGTTAATTAAAATACATTTTGTTTTCTACTAGATATATTGTATCACTTGGACTGTCTTTCTGCCTGTTAGCAACAGTTCTTTGCCAAGACAGAACTATCCTTACTTCTCAAAAAGATGTAGATTCTCAATTGCAGGACACATGAGCTGAGCAGACTCTGAACTATAGGAAGAGGTCCAGATGTATACAATATATAGTATAGATTATATGAAACAAGCAGTATATAATAACTTTCAGTAGTGATGTGCGAGTCTGAGATGTTTTTACAATCGAGACAATCGATCATCGTACAACAAAACAATCGAGTCAACCATTGTTGATTGTTGATTCGATCATTCCAATTGTTAGGGCGATGGTTCCAGACAGCTGATCGCTGACTCAACTTTTAGAGCAATGTTTTCCTGGAAAAACGAAATAAGCCTTTGCCATTTAATTGGAATGTTTATTAAACATTTCTGGCAACATCAGTTCCGATTGTAAGTTTACGATTCATTCGATTGTTTTGTCGATGATTTAGGCCTACAGTAGTGTAAGCAGCAACACAAAACTAGATGACTCAGGGAGTCGGAGGACTCAGATAGAAAAGCAATCATCAAGAAATGACTGATGAGTCCAATACAATCAAGAAGCATCCAGTTGTTTTTACAATGGAAACAATTTAATAAAACATCTCGTAATCGCGCATCACTAGCTAATGCATTATAGAGCTGACTTCCATAAGGTAAATATGTAACCAGTAAAATTATACAAAATTCATAGTTTCAGTGTTTAAACGACAATAATATGTCACTGATCACATTCAATTATGTCCACTTTAATTATTGGTAAACTGTTTTCTTTGGGTTTGTGAATGAAATTTTTTAAAATTACGTTTTAACTCAGACTTGTTTAATAAAAAAGGCACTTAAAATTAGCCAATAAAATTAGCATTAGTAAAGATTCATTATTAATGTTAGAAAATAATTCGAGTTAATGTTTTTGTTTATAAAGCTTAAAATACAAGTGGGATATTTATGCCAATTTATTATTTAACTACATCAAATAAATTTAGTAGGATTTTATAAATATTTATTTAAATTAAAAAAAAAGTGTTAACTAAAATTATAGTTTTATTTTCTGTTTTGTTGAATAAGCTCAATTAAAGTTTGAAGTGAAACAAGTTTCTATTAAAAATTTTAAGGAGTTGTTTGTCTCATGGAAAGTTTTAATCAATTTTTACAATTTTATTTCTAAGATTTCACAAGTCATAATTATGAACATAATAAATATACTGCTAGGGTTCTACAATTATGGGGAAAATTTTATTGTGATTTTATAAATAAAATAAGTAAATTATAATAAAATATGTAAATGCAACAAATACATTAAATATTTGTATAATTAAAATTGTTCTGAAATCAATAATTTACTTTTATTTTCATTGAAAAAAAAGTTATTAGGATAAAACTTTGAATATAAATTTAAAAAAACTTCCCTCAAAATATACACTTTACATTCACAAAACTTTTTTTTCATATAACATAATATCTTTTTGCTTTCTCATGCATTTTAAAACCTTTTATGCAAAAAGCACATACTGTAATCATGAAGAATAAGAATAAAAGTCATCATTAATCAAATGTAGAAGCGTAAACATTTAAAATTTTCAAGTGTTCGTCCTTTTTTTCAAATATAAACACTGAACAAATGTATTTTTTGTAAAAGGCATATCGTAACACCACAACAAATAAAACAAGTCATTATTCAATATCTGTTCAGTAGTTTTGGCTATAGATGTATCAATGTTGAAAAAGGAGAAAATGGTTGAGTGCTATTTTCAAATCGTTTTTCTATGCCTTGACTCTACTAATTAAATTTTGTTTTTTATTACTGATAACTCTATAGGAATTTTTATTTTTAAGTTATGGATACTGAAAACCAGTACCCGCTGCCTTCTGTATATAATTTATGAACTGCAAAAGCTTGGGTGACTTAGCAATTGGAGTTTAGTAATAAAAATCTCTGAAATGATTTAATTTGCATATTTTTTCATACTATAGTTATTAATGATTGCTTTGGGAGGGGAGGAAGTGCCAGCCCAAATCTTGGCCCAGTTGCCAATTACTCCGTAACATCCTTGATCAACCCTATTTTGGGTCCCCACATAATCGAACTTATTTACAAAAATACATTTGTTTACTCCTTGATTCATGATCTTATACGAAATTTCATATTATTAGCTGCTATAGTCAAGTTATTCAAAGTTATTACTATTATTATTTTAGTTATAGTAAAATTTATTCATAAAACCTATTTTGAAAAGCTCTTAAATCTTCTAATCAGTTTATTCATAAGTTGACTACAATATGTGACACTTCTAAGTCAATTATATTATTCAGTGAGTTTAAAACTAGCTGGTTACGTATTATGATTCTGCATAGTTTATTTTTTGCAGGCTTTACTGGGACAGTTGGTAGGAATAGTATTTATTATGGAATCTTTATCAAAATTTTTATTATTTTTTAATGATTTTGACACAACAGGTACCTTCTTTCAGGTTACTTTCCTTTTTACTCAATTGCACAAGATGTTTTTTTTTTTTTGGAAGACTTATTAAATGATGTACATTCACATACACACATACACTTTTTTCATACACGTGTATCAGCACTTTTGTTGATAATGGTGAGGGTCAGGTCAAAATAAGTTAGTATTATTGTATATGCATTATTAAATTTAAGAAGAATTAACGTTCTCCTGAATTATTTTAAATTTAGTAATTTGTACCTTCTTACTATTCAAAGTATACAAAAGTTTGGTGATTTTTCAGATTTTGATAGATCTATCTATTATAAAACCCCTGAGTAAAAAAAAATGCGTTTTACATAGGAGTTTTTCAATCTATAAATCTTGCACATTACTGGATACTAAACTAGCATGTAGGTTTGGTTTACCCATACCTTAGTACCCTGGAGCTAAGGTTTCTTTTAATTGTTCATAGAAATTATTTTGAAGCCCCTTTTTGATCAAAAAAAATGTTAACAATTAAAATGTCTCAAAAGGTTTTTAATGATTTTCACAAATATTTTCCATAAGTGTTTAGATAAAATTTGTTAGTTGCTATACCCTCAAAAAATTGAGTTTGGGAGCTATCAATCTAAAGTAGAAATTTGGTGTAATTTTTCAAAGATTCATTAGATTCATTAAAACTTTACTGGTAATACTGTAGTTGCTGGTTAATGCATTCATAGGTTAATCTGATGATCCACTTGTATTGATTAAATCACAAAGAACGGATTCCATTTTTAAATTAACATTATTTTTATGACAGTTACTGTATTATGATCAATACGGAGGGTGTCACAGCATACTATGGTCAAAACTTCTTTAGATATGTTATCTAAATGCAGCCTATATACATCAAGGTAAAAGGATTTTTTGTGCAATTATGTTTAAATAGAATTTCAGTGACTGACCACATTTTCGTGAAATAGGGAAACAAGATAAAGCTGTATACAGAATATTTATTTAGGAATTTTTTTTTTTTTTTTTTTTTTTTTGGTGTTTAACGTCCGACTATTGTGCTAGGAAAGATGGGGTATGTAAACAAAGTACAAATACAAAATGACAGTTTATTTAAGACCGCTGATAGCCTAGTGATAGGATGGCGAAACCATTCGCCAATCATTAGTAAAATCCTTAGGCTAGCAAACAAGTCATCTTCCTACAGTACAGTTGCATTATTTTATTACTGACCAGTAATTTTGTAGCGGTTACATGAGTATGTTTGTGATTGTGTGCTTTGTGATAAATATAGTATTGTAACAGTCATAAATAGACTATCACACTTTTTTACTTTGCATCATTATTTTTCCTTTCCTTTCACATAATCAGTCAATAAGACATCAGTTTGTTGAATGGCGATTTTACATTGTCTAGTTTTTATACAAAATACAATAAAACCTTGGTTAAAAGAAACTCACATATACTGAAACCCGGGTTATCTAAAATGCATCCAAAATCATAAATTCCATAAAAAATTATGGGGAATAAATGAAATATAGAGGGTGATATTGTGTGGGCTAGCAAAGAAGTAAATGTGTGCCATTGAGTTGACTTCCCCAGCCACCGACTTGAGTCTAAATATAGCTATATTGTCAATCCCCACGCCTACCCCACAACACTGACATCCGCATTAGTCACTAGCTTTCAATATAGAAGTGCGACTGAACAATGCAGTGAATCAATGAAAGGTGATCTCCTTCTAATGAAAAGATGGAGGGACTTCACTGCTAAAAAATATTGCAGCGGACATAAGAAACAAACAAAAATCACTGAATTTTTTTAGTGATATATGAATATGTCTATCTTAAACACAGTATTGTATACAGTCTATTGATGTAAAACTAAAAATATAATTTTTAACTTTAATAAAGAACGTAAGTCATGTATTGCATAAAAAAAGGTTAGAATTAACCTTCAAAATCTTCTAGAATTAATAAGATACAAAGAAGTAGCTCATGTGTTTAATACCATGGTCTTAACCAAAAAAAACCATGGCTTGTCTGAAAGGCTTGTCTCATTATCTTGGCTAACCATGGATGTAATGTAGTTTGTACTGTAGTATGTGTAGTGATTACTAATCATACAGTCAGTGTATGATGTGTGTATACATGTTACAGTTAGTGTAGCCTCATATATGTACTTTTTTTTATCTCCGTTTGAAAATGTCCAGTGTTTTTGTAAAAAAGGAATTTAAATTTTTGAGAGAAAATTAAAAATTTTCAAAAAGTTTGATGAATAAAATTTAAATTATTTTGATTTTACATTATTTAATTTTCATCGATAATATATCTTTATCATTTAAGCCGCTTCAGTGGCCTAGTTGATAGCGTACTGGGCTTTCACCCCGAGGACCTGGGTTGATTCCAGGGCCGGCCTTGGCATTTTCATATACTATAAATCATCCCATCATCTGCATTATCCCAAGTGTGCACAATAGTCAGACAAAAAAAAAAATCTGTATCATTATCGCCAATAATTGAGTTGGCCGTATAGTAACATTCTTGGTAGGCTAGATTTTATGTAATATGTATATATGCTATATGCTATGTAAATGGTTCTAATAGCAACTACAATAATACAGTACAGTATATAAAAAAATTATCTATTCTATAAAAAATTTAAATTCATCAAACATATTTTATAAACAAAGCCTGAAATGTAACACCAAGAACCCCAGCCTGCACTGTGCATCATGTTTCCTAATTGCCACTTACTACATTCACCAATTCACCACTTACTATATTCAAAACATGCAATACCCAATGTGAATAAAAATCAATTTTGGTATAACTTGGACAAGTTCGTTACCCAGCGAAATCTGATCAATAATTTGAGTGTGTTTGTGTGTGTGTATGTATGTGTGTGTGTGTGTGTGTGTGTGTGTGTGTGTGTGTGTGTGTGTGTGTGTGTGTGTGTGTGTGTGTGTGTGTGTGTGTGTGTGTGTGCGTGTACGCATACGTATGTGCGTGTGTGTGCACACATGCGTGCATGCATTTGTGTGTATGTGTACACACACATATATATATATATATATATATATATTTTTATATATATGAATGTATATATATATTTATATATATATATATATATATATATATATATATATATATATATATATATATATATATATATATATATATATATATATATATATACATTGACACAGTTGGCTGCTTCATGATTTTTATATATTGCTGAATACTGAGAAGCTTGTTTGACACATCACCTCACCATCAACATCTGCTTTAGCATCTCTCCTAACCTGAATCCTTTAAAGAATCAACTATTGATGGTTCAGCAATGTCCTTTAATACATATAATTAAAAGTACACTTGATAACAACCAAAGAATGAACACTATTTTATTACCAGATCAAAATGTTTCCCTGAAATAATGTTCCAAGATCCTCGCTGGAAACTCGTGGACAAATTTGTTTAACCAAAAAGACAAGGGGAAAAACTTTGTGTGCAAAAACTGTCTGCTAGTGAAACTGTTGTTCCATTACTCCCCAGCACCATCTGTTGGAATGTCCTCTTGGAGTACTTTCCGACGTACAGTTAGCCCTGTGGTCCCCCCTCCAGAATCGACTGACCATGACCTACTTCTTCCCCAAGGTGTTCCAAATACCTTGTTTATAACAAGAAGGTGTATGTCAGCAGTTGTATAATTTTCCTTTATACAGGTCACAAAGATACTGGTTGGATTGCTTATTGCAAGCCATTATCTGTTTTTCCAATATTGTTGACCAATTTACCACCTAATTTAAATTATATGGCTGCCATGTATAATAAATTTGCTTTGGAACGTGTTGATATTCTGCTTAATAATTTTACTGTAATATATCAACTTTATGATCAGGAAGACTTGCCAGATACTGATAAAGATTTGAAACAAAAATTTAAAAATGGTCAAAAAGTAACTAGAACTATTGATAGTATTTATGAATTAAATTGGAAAAATAGTGTTTATTCTGTGGTTGTATGCTCTTTACAATTTTTAAAACTAACAATTAAAATTACAAGTTTAATTTCTAACACCACAGTTAATGGCAATTGCAAATCAGTGCAATAAGCTTGTTTCTTTGGCACTTTACTTACGCTGTAACAACATGTTGGCCCGTATGGTCTAACCTTTCCTGTGTTGAGCTTGTAGCAACATCGAGAAGTGAGTTTGAGGAATTCAATTTCACTTTGCTTCTCAGGCATTTTTAATTATGACAAAGACTTGTGATTCCATTTATCCATGTTTTGATGTCTACTTTTTTACATAAACAAATTTAGCCCACTTTGTGTGATGTTCAGTTTTCCCATTATTTTCCCCTGATTTTTGATGCTGATGATTTTTTTTTTTTTTTTTTTTTTTTTTGCAATACAGGGGTATAGACAATACTGGGGTACTTACTATAGTATAGTATACTATAGTATAGCCTAGGCCGAGATATAGCTTGTCAAGGCATATAAAATAGTTAGATGATTTGGCACTGCGCAGTTCTCACTACACTTGGTCTCTCCCACTTGCACACTCTAAACTTGTCTCTTTCTTACAATGACAGCTAACGCATAACTTTCATAGTAGCCTAATCTAAACACGGAAAATTTTCTCCACTTTGAATTATTTCTATAAAATAGCTGGTTGTACTCATACAGTTTACACAAAAAATAAAAAAAAAGAAATAATAACAGTAAGTAATTACTTTTTCATCACTAACTTATAAAACAAGTTTATATTGTGCAACAACAGGAATTTTTGACTTGAAAGTAAAAATTGGTTTTTTATTTAACAGTGTACAATGGTAACTTAGATTGTCCATAACTATTACACTTTGTGGGGATAAATTTGGAATCAGTTGTAACTTAATCCATTTCAAAAAGTTTGAATTATTTATATCATTGTGATAATCGCCAGTTTACACCCAAATTGAAAAATTAACAATGCATTATGTACAAATCCATTCTCACCTCCAGCATGAACTATAATTAATCTCTGGCCTTTACTTACTGGTTCGAACATCCCTGACACACATCAGATTGCCAACAAACTGTAGCAGAATGCGACGTATGAACATAATTTTCATCTAAATATACTATATTTCTATTTAATCGCCTATATTCTTGAGTTGCCCATATGTAACAAAACCTCCATGCAGCTTTTGTATAAGAATTTTACGCCTGGATTGACACTTTTTCCAATAATCTCAAAAGTTGCCATAAATATTCTGCACTGCAGTCTACCAAGCCATCATCTGATAATGCCCGTTTAAGTTTTCGTAAAGTAAGGATTTTTTTTAATACACAATAAAATTCTTGGACTTTTCTTCGTATAGCCGCTTTTTGGAAATCGTCAATAATTATTTTTTTAGGGTGACTTTGCTTACCAGTAGGAGTAGAAAAAATAATTCTCCTTTAGCCTTTTGATGTTCTTCCTTCTTTTAAAATTTTATAAATCATTATTGCAGAAACTCCCATTGCTTTGCTTGCAGACTTGACAACTTTAATATTTAATTTATATTCATTTTTCATTTTTATAAAATGAGTTACAATGTTGTAAACAATTTTGTGCACCTATGCACGTAAGGATTTCCCTGAACTGAGCCTAGATTTCTTACTGACGGAATCACTGGAAAATGAGTTGGATTCCATTGTTAAAAAAAATACACTACTAGTAATTTATAATATTATAGTTTGTATAAAAATTTAAGTAAAGCTCAGTCACTTATTAAGTAAATAAGTGATATAAATACGTCATAAAAAACACAAAATTAAACAAATAAAAATAACAATAGTTTTCAACAGAAATATCTGATACACATAAATGCATATGAGTTGGCATATGACAAAAACTGTATACAATGCAGACCTACTGTGTCTACCTTCGAGACATGGTGTGTTATGATTAGTTACTTTGCTGTCCATTAGGAGTGTTAACATCTTGCATGAAAGCAAAGAAACAATGTTTCTCCACACTCCAGACGATGCCTAGACAAACTTTAAGAAAACTTATCCAGAAGGAAGTGGTATTTGGATTAGATAAGAAGTGTCAACATTTTGACAGCCTTTATCAGTAAACACAAGCACATCTGTGGTTCAGGATTCTTATACTCATTATTAAAAAAACAAAACAAAACAAAATACTATCTGAAAGTACATTTTTTAGTAATTTTTAGAATACTTTTTCTATTACACAGGATAGTTTGGTACACTTAAAAGTGTTGTTATCTATACAGATAATATAGTAATTATAATAAAGAATATATTAATTATCTGTTCAGATAGTACAATGCAATTTAATCTTAATACGAGATTATAAAACAAGAATCTCGTATATAAAAGAAGTCCTGACTGACTGACTGACTGATTCATAATCAACACAGAGCCAAAACTATTTTAGCTAGCGACTTGAAATTTTCAGGGTACATTTATGTTACCATATATGCACTAAGAAAGGATTTTGCAAAAATTTGATTTTAACGCCATTAAACTACTTACCCAGTCCAAATTTAATAAACAACGTACAGCCAATACTATTATAGCTAGAGTCTTGAAATTTTCAGGGTACCTTTTTACAAAAATACTAAGGTGCACTAAGAAAGGATTTTTTTAAAATTTGATTTTGACTCCATTAAACTACTTACCCAGTCCAAATTTAATAAACAAAGTACAGCTAATACTATTATAGAGACTTGAAATTTTCAGGGTACCTTCTTACAACATTGTCGAGATGCACTGATAAAGGATTTGTAAAAAAATTGATTTAACACCATTAAACTACTTACCCAGTCCAACGTATATAGGTACTTTAATAATCAATGTATAGCCGAGACTATAATAGCTAAAGATTTGAAATTTTTAAGGTTTTATATATATATATATATAACATATAACATAACATATAACATATAATAAGAATATATATTTATAAATATATTTATCACCATTTCCTAAAACTTATCCCCTAAAGAGATTGAAAGGGGTAGACAATGTAAAAAAGGGGTATACAATTTTGCATTGAAAAAATATTTGTTTTGGGTCGTATATTCTAGAAATATGCTATGAAACACATATTTCAACATTTTTTCGAATTCATTCCTTAACAGAATAAAAATGTAAAAAAGAGGTGTAATTGGAGAAAAAGAGTGTTTTCATTGGAGAAAAATATTTGTTACCGGCTTTTCTTAAAAGTAAACAAAATATTCTAAAACACAAATTACGATACACGTAATTCAGCATCCCTCTCCCGAATTCATCCCCTAAAAGGACATAAATATAAAAGAGATATAAATGTTTGTATTGGAGAAAAATATTTTTTATTAGATTTTCTTAAATTCAAATGGAACACGTTTGAATAAAACAACATATTCAGGTTATAATATTTTTTCATATTCACTGTAAAATAATCATGAGTTTAGATGATCAAGCTTTTATTAATATATTTTTTTATGTCTCTAAATTATTACATTACTGAAACAGTTTAAGTTTCGTGGGCACTGATAATTTTTTTCCACTCGTTTAACTAGTAATTGTAATAATTAAAACAAATGTTATTGAACCACATTTATTAAAATTTTATGATCCTTCTTCATGAAGCGTTCAAAATTATGATAGGTTTGTTGTTCAGCCAGTATTACAGGAAACAGCCAGCACCTACACTTATTATTGTTATTATTAATGAGAGGCCACCATCTCTAAACAGAAGTGAATGGGGTGACACATTTGTCACTCAGGTTGTACACAAGGTACCTCTGTAACAAATTTCAAAACAATTGGTCAATGTGTTTGGCCAAAATTTTATGATAAACCAAAGGCAAACTTTGCTCAGTAACATCATGACTGTTAGTACTTTCTAAAAACCATATTTTCAAACATGTTCAGGAGCAGCGATATTACTGTTTGAAAACAGTATATTAGCCATTTTCTTTGTTTTGCCTGTTAGTTTTATTAACTTCAAGTTGGACTGAAACAAAACAGATATTTAAATAAAAATCTGGGAGGTGCATTGCCTTAATTCCATCCATGGTCCCATCGATTTCACTGTAAGTTCAGTCTCTACTGCCATATCTTTGTTTAGGCATTAACAAAAGATGTTGATTCTATTAGTTGCAGGATATTAAACATTTTTAATATAAATTTTAAAACTTTGAGCACTCATGTAAACACAGGTACTATTCTGTTCCCAATATATACTTACCTATATAAATTGAAATATCCGTCTAAATAGCACTGAAAGGCTAAATAATTTTAATTGATGGATATACGCTATATATTTGCAAGCGTAATATTTAATAACTTGGAAATATTGTTACAAAATCTGTGTAGTTAGAAGTTACATTTTAACAAATTTAATAATTCAAAGTTGTTGCTATAAGACTAAAGAAAACTTCACATGTTACAATGTCTATGTTCATTGGAGGTTATAAAACCTGTATTCCTGGTTAATAATTTATAGGTTGCAGTATAGATTAAGTATTATATAACCATGCTGTTCAGAACAATTTTCAAAAGCAATTTTAATTTTTCAGAAAAAAGTAGTTTGTTTTTTATTTTTTTATTTATTCCAACGGTTGAGATTTTCGTCTCTTAGACCAGCGATTCCCGAATTATGGGTCGTGACCCACTAATAGGTTGGGGAAGCAATATTGGTGGATTTTGGTAGGGTGATATGGTTGGGTCGCGATAGAGAGGACGGCTTAAAACTTTCTGAGAGTTCTCTTGACTGCAAAAAGTAGAAAATTGAACACATCCCAAGAAATACATTCTATAATTCCACAAAAACTGCCAACTGTAAAGGTAGGCAACCTACACACCATCAGATTAACTGAAGATATTGGCCTGTTAGTTCACACACTATCAGTTCACTTGCAGATCCTGGACTGCAGTCCTAGCATTTGTGTGCCAGACGTACACAGACAGTCCACAAACTGTTATACTCAGCAATAATGGACAACTCGGGACAACTGTCAACAATTAGATCATCTAACTCGTGTTTTTAAACTCATTTACTAATTCACATTACAATAGAGACTACAGACAATTCTGTGATGTATCGGTGTACATACCAGAGAAAATATTTATAACTATCCATAAATTAACTGCTAAATATTCAACACTACCGAATAATGATCATCTCCTGTATTACCTCTAGCATGTTTAGGTTAATCCAATTTCTTATGTTGGCATATTCTTATCGCTGGTTGCGAATATTGTTACCTGTGTGTGTGTGTGTGTGTGTGTGTGTGTGTGTGTGTGTGTGTGTGTGTGTGTGTGTGTGTGTGTGTGTGTGTGTGTGTGTGTGTGTGTGTGTGTGTGTGTGTGTGTGTGTGTGTGTGTGTGTGTGTGTGTGTGTGTGTGTGTGTGTGTGTGTGTGTGCATTCATAAGCGTGTGTTGTGTGAAATAGAGGTGGGCGTTTCTGCTATTTTTACAAAACGTCAACAAACTGTTTGTTGAGGGAAAAATGCTGCTGTTTAAAACAGTTGAAAAAACAGGTTTAGAAAACTGAAACTCAAAGTTGTATTAGCAGCTAAAACATAAAGCACATACATTCAGTTTTCTAAGACTACTTTCCATTCCTATTACCACCATGTCCTTAACTTGTTTTTGGGTATAAAGCATTTAGAAAGGATAAAAATAATCCTTATAAGTGTAGTAATAATTAAATTACATTCTCAAAACATAATAATTACATATGCCATTTTAAATTTACAAAATGCAATGAATTTCTAATAGAAGCATTCTTTTTTTTACTTAAAAATTAAATAGTCCTTTGCATATTTACCAAAATACAAATGATTTAGAATATTTTTAGTTGATTAAAAATATTGATGATTGATAATAAATACAAAAGATATGTTTAAATAAAATTAGGCTATGTATCTACAAAATGTGAGAGGTTATTACTACAACTCGCAACAAAATAGAGATGAACGTTGACATTGATCAACAGTTCTTACTTCACTACAAGTAACAAGCAACTTTGAAATAAAGGGAAAAAGCATAAAAGCAGGTTGAAGAAAAGCAGTTAGCGAAAACAGTTTTAGCGCTTGCGGCAACTTTCAAATAAGACGTGGGTGTTGTAGTGGGGAATGTCCGTTCCTTGTTCAACAAATCATTAACCAGTCCAAATCCAATTGCTTGTTTCCGTTTGAAAAAGTAGTTTGTCGTTTATAGAAAAGCATTTTTATTTAACAGTTTGGTGTTTTCTGCTCCATCAGTAGTGTGAAGAATTGCATTGAAAGTTTGGTTGGTTAATATTAAGTTAAATTTTATAGTTTAATATAAATAAAAGGTATCCATAAATAATTTCAAAATGCCAATAATAAAATATATTGGAAGAACGACAGATTTCAGTGGTAAAACTTTATGGGAAATTGTAGGCAATTTAAGAAATTTTGGTGTAGGCCGATTAGTTAAAAGATATACATTTGAAAGATATCAAGAACCAAGTTACAATAGAATTATAAAAGTTGAGACTTTAGCGCCTGATGAGGTAAAGTTTAGCATTGAAATTAACATTATTTTTTCGCTAATATTAACAATTTTGAGTAAAACTACAATGTGCAGATATTACTGTTTGGTGGTAAAAACAGTTTTAGGAAATCAATTTTGCCAGTTTTGGTAATTTTTGCACTAAAACGCTTCATAATATGTTCATAACATGTTATATTAATAATCCACAGTTATTAATATAAGGAAACAACAGGAAGTTTCAAAAAAGAGTAAAATATGCAGTGTAGGTTGTTTTCGATATTTCTGTAATTTTTTCACTAAAACTCTTAATTACATGCACAAAAGCAGTTATGCAAAATACAAAAGCATGGGAAGTACGATATAAATCGAAAATAAAAGGGACCTACATAACCTCAAAATTCCTGCCACTCGAAAATAGGTAACATGTTTTTTATTGCTAAAAATGATAAAAACCTTTAGTTTTATTTTTTAAAAATACCACTTACCTGCCTAACTGACACTGTTATTGAGTGGTGAACGAACTAAAACGGTTGTTAGGTGATAAAAACATGTTAAAAAAAAATACTCCATAACCTAACTGATACTGTTGTTGGTTGATAAAAAGACCTTTATTTTTTAAAGAAAATACTCGAACCTAACTGACACGGTGGTTGAGTGGATAAAAACACTTTTATTTAACGTAATTAATACTTAGTAACATAACAGACTCAGCTTTGGGTGAAAAAGATATTTAATAAACTAGTTATTAGTTATTAGCTAGTTATCCTATAGGTAACATGTTTTCAAACGCTAAAATGTTAAAAAACCATTAAAAAATCAACCTAATTGATACGATTTTGGGTCGTGAACCTAATTCAAAAAGAGGTAAATCACAAAGTTCTCAAATGGACACCATTTTAACAATGTTTTCATTACAAGAACGAACCATCGAAAAAGCAATAAACCTTAACATTTAGTAATAGCTGTCAGAATGTGTAGTATGCATGAGCAGTAAGTACATGTAGTTAATAATAATGCACATGACTGGAAATCCATGTATAAAATTTAATATGTTCAATGCAATATAAACAGCAATGACGTCACAATATAGTTCGGTAAAAAAAATGGCCTACAATTGTAAATAATCTCTAAAAAAATATTTTCTGCAGGTGAATGTGTTAATTAGATAATAAGGTATAAAATAAAACAAATATATTTAAAAATTATTATTTGAAAAAACATACACTGCATAAATATCCAAAAAAGTGAAAATAAAGGTGGCAAACATAACCTCAAAATGACTACCACACGATTGTGAGAAATGTTTTTTTTTAATGGCGAAAACGGTAAATTTAATAAGCATTATTAATAATTATAAACGCATTATTAATAATGAAAAGAATAAATTTTTTAAAAAGATTTCTATAACCCAACCCGACTTGGCTGTTGCGTGTGTAACCTAACTTAAACTTGGCTATTTCGTGTTTAATGAAATATGTGTTATTAATAATAAAAGGAATATATATATTAAAAAAAAATTAACTCGCTCGGCTCTTTCGTGTGTAGTGAAATGTGTGTTAGTAATAATGAAAGGAATATATGTATATTTTTTTAATGAGCTTTTTAACCTAATTTGATTTAGCTGTTAAGTGTTTAACTCAGAATACAAATATGATTCTTTAAAGGTGCCATGATTTATAAGAAAATCAACAACATTACTGTAAATCCAATGCAGACTGTCAAATCGCAAAGTTCACAAATAACAGCAGCCATTTTTTCAACCATGTTTTCACTACAACAACTATAACAATAAATAAATAAGTGATTCTTATAAACTGTATTTTAATCTAATAAGTAAATTTATCATACAAAGTAAACATGCAAGTAAATCCATCTTATCTTATTCATATTATATTTGTGTAAGTTTGTTTGTTTGTTATTCAATCGCGCTTTAACCACAGGACCAATTGAGATGAAATATGGTACAAATATGGTTTAAGTATCTGAGATAAACATAGGCCTATTCCAGTTAAAAAAAAACGTTATTATACTACTTACCCAGCCCAAAATAATTATTAGTATTTAGTTTTGTGACGTGTTAACTGTAGTTAGGTTTAATTACTGTTTACTGGACATGAGTAGGCACCTGAGATGGACATAGATCTAATCCCATTTTACAAATCTTAATCTGTGTTTTATTTATTGCAAAATTATTGTTTTTAATGTTACACTTTCATCTAATAATCATAATCTGGTATTTTTCATTTAAGACTTTTCAATGTTTACGAAACAGAGTGTAGAATATATAACATATACAATTTTATTAGGATACTTTCATTGTAAGGTAGTATATATATTTGTGTAATTAAATTATATGAAAAAATCGTAAATATGCAGTGTAGCATATATTGGATTTTTCGATATTTTTGTTACTAAAATGCTTTATTATGTGCCCAAAAGCAAGAATCCAAAATATGAAACGAGAAGTACAATAAAAATCGAAAATAAAAGTGACCAACATAACCTAAAAATTGCTAAACCCATTTTTTAAAAGAATACTGCATAACCTAACTTACACTGAATACTGCATAACCTTTAAAGAATACTCCATAACTTAAAAAACACGGCTGTTAGGCCTAACACGGTGATGCGTGAAAAAACCTTTATATTTTTTTTAAAGAATACTAGGCTACATATCCTAACTGACACGGTTGTTAGGCCTGACACGGTGGTGCGTAAAAAAACCTTTATATTTTTTTAAAGAATACCACATATCCTAACTGACATGGTTGTTAGACCTAACACTGTGATGCGTAAAAAAACCTTTATATTTTTTAAAGAATACTACATATCCTTTAAGAACTGACGCGGTTGTTAGGCCTAACATGGTGATGCGTGAAAAATCTTTGTATTTTTTTAAAGAATACTCCGTAAGCTAACTAACATGGTTGTTAGGCCTAACACAGTGATCCATTAAAAAACCTTTATTTATTTTTTTTTAAAGAGTACTCTATAACCTAACTAACACGGTTGTTGGGCCTAATACGGTGATGCAGGAAAAAAACCTTAATTTTTTTAAAGAGTACTCCATAACTTAACTAACACATTTGTTAGGCTTAACACGGTGATGCATTAAAAAAACCTTTATTTAAAAAAAAAATACACCAAACCTAACTGACACGGTTGTTGGTCCTAACACAGTGATGCGTGATCTTTAATGTATATTATGATTGCGGGCAAAGCCGTGACGGGTAACAGCTAATCATATTATATTTCTGAAAGTTTGTTTTTGTTTATTTGTTTGTTATTCAATCACACTTTAACTACTGGACCAAATGAGATTAAATTTGGTGTGAACATGCTTTAGGTATCTGAGATAAACACAATACTATTTCAGTTTAATTGTATAATAGTGACTTTTTAATAATACTGTATTTTATTAAAATATGACAGGTCCCTGTTTTAGAGTATCGAGTAGCAAAAATTTATACGTCTTTCCCGAAAACCATAAATCGTATAATATTGTATAAAGAAATATATTAAAATGAAATAACATATTCTGATTTTGAAAATCGACTATAAATTTTATTGCCTACATTATAATTGCAGGCAAAGCTGCAAAGTAAACATCAATGACGTCAGAATAAAGGTTGGGAATACAGGTTAGTAATAAATTAGTAAAAATCATAATTTGTTGTTTATTTATAGTAATCAATTTAATATTTTGTGCCTTAATATCTCTCAAGAAAATAATGTAACACATAATAAAAAAAAAAAAAAAAAAAAACATGACTTTTGTAAAAATCCTTAAATGTCAGAAATATGGTTTGGTGATAGCCTAAATAGTCTAGACCCTAAATAGTCTAAGAAATAGGTACTGTGTGACCAATAGTAACATATTTTTGTTAATATGTAATGGAAATAAGTAAGTACATACTTAGTAGTAGTAGGTAAGTAGTAATACATACTGGTATTATGCAGTGTAGGTATTTTTTGGTATTTTTTACAAAAGTAGTGATTGTAACAATTTTTTGGTTTTATTTTGAGCTAATTATTATTTTGACAGATATTAACCCTTGGAAGATAAAATTTATTATGATAAATAGATTATGATTTTTAGCTGTTCTGTAATAAGGGAGCTATATTCTGATGTCCATTTTTTGAAAGCAGCGGCAGCTTTATATTGCCTGCAATAACACTTGTTACAAGGTTTAATAGCTTTTACAGAATACTAGTTATATAACCAACAACCAAGTCAAGTTAGGTCGTTCTTAGTTAGTACATATATATTATTTTCTGTAGTAATAACACATATTTCATTAATTGTTTCCACAATAAAAAACACATTTTCTACAACTGATTTAAACACCAAAAAACCAGGCTTAAAAAAATTCTCTATTAGGAATAGCACATTTAACATGTTCACTGCTATGATGCTATGACTACAAGTAAATACATGTAAAAGGCTAAAAAAAATTTTATTTTACGTACTATTTGATGTCAGGATGTATAACACAGGTACATGAAGTACATACGAGGTTTGTCCAATAAATACGCGAACTGGTCGAATATGGTGGCCATTACGGAGAGTTAAGCCACGCCCACTGGCCTCACGTGTTGTCTGGGACCCAATGAGCCGTCAGTGCTTGGCAGAACGTTACGCTGTGCGGATCTTGCGAGTAGAGTTATTTTTAGTTTTGCATTATTTTTTTGTTCGTCGATATGGAAATCGACCAATTCACTGAACAACGAATTAACATCAAGTTTTTGGTAAAGCTTGGTAAAAATTACCAAGAAATTGCTGAAATGTTGAGAGTTGTTTATGGTGATAATGCTATGAAGAAAACAGCCATTTTCAAGTGGATTAAGCGCTTTAAAGAAGGTCGAGAAGACGCCACGGATGATGCAAGAATTGGACAACCTTCAACCTCTTGTGTGCATGAAAACATTGATCGTGTGCGGCATCTTGTCCTTACTGATCGCCAAAACTGTCCGAATGATAGCTGAAGAACTAAATTTAGGAAAATCAACAGTGCACACAATCTTAACCGAGCATTTGGGCTTAAGAAAGGTTTGTCTGAAAATCGTGCCAAAACTGCTGACTCCTCATCAAAAGTTGAGAAGAGTCGAATGTGTTACTGACTGGAAAAATTCCATGGAAAATGATGTTGGATTCTTAAATAGGGTTATCACTGGTGATGAATCGTGGTTTTTCGAGTATGACCCGAATCGAAATCGCAAAGCATGGAGTGGAAAGCAACAGGTGAAGCTCGAACAAAAAAATCAAGGAAAAGCCGATCAAAAATCAAAGTCATGCTCCTGGTTTTCTTTGATATCAAAGGTGTTGTTCATCATGAATTCCTTCCTGAGGAAAAACGGTAAATTCTGAGTTCTACTTAACGTTCTCAAGCGTTTGAGAGATCGAGTGCGTCGTGTGCGACCACATTTGACTCAAAACGATGGATGGATTCTTCATCAAGACAATGCACCCGCACATTCGGCTTTGATTGTTCGCCAGTTTCTGGCTAAAAATTCAATCACTATCCTTGATCATCCCCCTTATTCACCGGACCTCGCCCCCTGCGACTTTTTTCTAATCCCTAAATGCAAAAATGTGATGAGGGGACAGCATTGGGAAGATGTGGACACAATAAAACAAGAAACGACGAGGAGACTGAAAAGCCTGACTTCCGAGGACTTCCAAGGGTGCTTTGAAGAGTGGAAAAGAAGATGGGATAAGTGCATAGCAGTGAATGGAGAGTATTTTGAAGGGGACAAAATCAATGTAGATAAAATTTTGTAAAATAAAGTTTTTATGACCTTAGTTCGCGTATTTATTGGACAAACCTCGTAAGAGTTGTCTCTAATGCATAGGTGGAATACAATATCTACATGATCAGCACCTCGGGCTAGCCTACCGATGATGATCCAAGTTATACATATACACTATTCTCACAGTTCAAATAAATCAAAATATAATAAATCTGTATATTTTTAATATTTACAGTCCTACTTACCACCCAAATTCTTATTTTTTAAGTTTTTTTATGAAATTTTTTAAAAACAGTCAACTTTACAAAGTTCTGAGTTGCCCGGGCACATAGCACATAAATAAATTGTTTGTTTTCTCCTTCCTTCTCTGTAACAAACTCTACAGTCTTTTCTCTTTCTTCCTCCTTTAGCATCTTGCTCTTCTGTTTTTATTATTCGGTGAACAGTATTGCGCCCAGGGTAAGCATAGGTTGGATTTCGCTTGCTGGCAGAAGTTCTTCTGTCACACTTAGACGAAAATCATAACACCTAATTGTCTTGCGATCACATAGGTAGTATGACATCATCTGATCCAGTTTGTGAACACCTTTCATGTGGACATTATAAAATATTATAGGCTTAGGTTTCCTTTTTGTTTGTTTTCTTTTGTTAGTGACATCAGCCATTTCATTTTCAAATTCAGTTGACAAGTACATAACTGTTCGCTTATCTCTCCACTTGCTAACCATTACCCCTTCACTATAATTTGCAACTGTCTCTCCTTTTTTCAAGACAGCATTCTTCATTTGTTCAGGATTTATTTTTCTGTCAGGTCTTAGGGTCCCAGTGCAATATGTTTTATGCTTCAGAAGTTTAGAAACTAGAATGAAACTATTGTAAAAATTATCCATATATACTGAATGTCCCATGACCCATGAAATCATTCGTAAGTCCTAATACTACCTTATATGTCCTTTTCCTGAGTAAGTATCATTTGCCCCCACCATACACAGCAAAAGGTAAAAGAAGGCCCTCTGGTTCATTTACGGAATTAACTTTATGCCATATTTGTGGCGCTTTCCTTTTACGTATTGCCTAACCACCTAACGTCTTCCTCACCACAACACTATTCCTTCATCGATGGAAAATCTGCTTCACTTTATAATTAAAATAATCAATAATGGGCCTCACTTTAAAAATTCGATTTTCTGTAGGCTGAGGTTTGTCAGCTGTTAGAAATGAAAGCATCTAAGGATTATAAGAAACCGATCACGTTTCATGTAGTGCCTAAATGCAGGCAAGTTGAACAACCTGTGAGTCTTCCAGTAATCCTGCCATCTATTCATTCTAATAATTCCTGTATGAAGCAGTAATCCAGAAAACAATTTCAATTCAGAAACAGTGAGTTCTTTCCAACGATTTATTCTCAACTTTTTAGTAGTGTTGGGGCCACAGAACAACTCTAAAGCATAGCTATTGGTTTCTTTGCAGATATTCGCTAAGAACACCAAGTCTAAAAGTAAATAAAACCAATCGATTAGTTTATTATTACCAGGAATAGGTAATACAACCACACAAACCACTATTTCGTGTAAAAGGCATTTGTCTAAGTCCAAAAGTGTGCATTGTCCAAATTGGATTCACGGCTTCATCTGCCTCACTATCGGAGCTCTCATCACTTGATTCATCACTTTCAGAGAACTCAGATTCAATAATTTCATCTTCAAATTCATGTCTACGTTTAACATGAGCAAATGTTCAATGTATAACTAAAAACACTTAAAATATCCATTTACAACTATGGGTAGAGAAAAATGTACAGTGAAAATAATATACACAACCAGAACAAAAGTAAACAATTTAGTGGAACCAACTTCACACAAACATCAATAAACTTAGTCTCACAACATTGACAACATATAAGCAACCTCACACAAGAGCTGACCTCACACTGATAAGTAACATAAACATTGCAACCTTCTCTTGGATCTGAGCTCCTGAATGTAAGCACACTTCACTCATATCCATGTGATCAGCATTTAACATGTTAATTAATCATTTTTGCGATTAAAAACATGTTTCCTGCTTTTGCGCAGTAGTAATTTTGAGGTTATGTTTGTCACTTTTATTTTCATTTTTTTTTTTGTAAATTACCATTGTTTTGCACTTTTGTATTTTGTATTCTTGTCATTTTTTCTTGTAATATTCTTAAGATTGGGTGTATAATAAAAGTGTTTTAGTGCAAAAATTACGAAATTAACAAGCGTCTCAAAAACAGTTATACTTTTTTTCAAATTGTGATTTTGTAATATTTTTTTCTTTTAGGTATTTTTGCACTTTTGGATGATTTATAAAGTATTGAATTTTGCATTTTTTTTAATTATGCACTTTATTGTCGAATAAAAAAATATTCACAATTTCTTACGATTTAAGCCATTTTTAACAGAACTATATTGTGACACCATTTATCTTTATTTTGCATGTAGCATGCTAGATTTTGTACTCAAGATTATTATGCCATTGTGACCTACTGACGTACTGCTCATGCACATTATCAGATTTACATTATAATGTCAGTTATTTTATTGTTATTTTTTAAAATTGTAGTTCTATTTAATTCTTTGTTCTGTAGTCTGATGTGAAAACTTCGTGCTGAAAGTTTAGTTGCATTTATGAAATACTAGTTATATACACAATCGAGTTGAGTTAGGTTCTTAGGTTGTTTGTTTTTTTTTTTTAAAAAAAGCTCATATTCTTTTCGTTATTAATATTGTGCATTTAATTAATCATTTTTGCAATGAATAAAATGTTTCCTACTTTTGCCAACAACCGAATCAAGTTAGCTTTAACACACAACAACCAAGTCAAGTTAAGTAAATACTCCACAACTGAGTTAGGTTCTTTGTTTTTTGAAAATAAAAAAGTTTATATTTTTGTCATTATTAATAACACACATTTAATTAATCGTTTTTGTGGGGCCCAAGTGTGCACAATAGTTAAACAAAAACAAAAAACAAAAAAAAATAATCGTGTTTGTGATGAAAAACATGTTATGTACTTTCATGCAGTAGCGATTTTAAAGTTATAAGGCTTATTTTTATTTTCCATTTTTTTCAAACTTCCAGCATTATTTTCAAACTTCCTGCAATGCATTTTTATATTTTGCATTATTACTTTTGGGCATATAATAAAATGTTTTGGAGTAGTAAAATGGTTGCTGTATTATATAATCTACTATCACAGATATTTGTTCTGTTCATCACTGTTGTTGACTAACTTAAATATACCTGTGACAAAGACATATTCAGTGATATATTGTCCATCTCTAGTTTAGTAGATACTGTACTTGCATTTAAAACCATATAATATATTGTAATTATTTACTGTTTTTAACCCAGGTCCAGCTTGTCATATTTAAATATATTGTTTTATATTTATTGCTTTATAAACATTGTATATTACAAAGATCAGAAAAAACATGTTTTGTTCTTAACCTATGTGTATGTATATGCTTATGTGGTGGCAGATTGTTGCCCGTTATGAAAGAAAGGCATACAACTGAGACACTGTTTGGATGTCACTCGCTGGTTTTCTCTAGTTTTAATTTACTGTTTCATCTTCAAGCCGTAGTACATGTGGTCAGATCCCAGATTCCTCTGGTGAGGTTGTCACAAAGTTAACAAAACATGAACAAACACACATCAACTTTAACACAGTTACATAATTGCATTAAAATGCAAAACAATAAATTTAGATGATAGGATAGTGCAGCTATAGACTTTATTTCTGTAATAAGAAAGTACGAATGAGTTTGAAAAATAGATGAAATAAAAAAAACATTTAATATTTCATGTATAATATAGTACTATACTTCATCAGAAGAAGGGCTAAAAGGGTGTATAAGTGAGTTAACAAAATTTAATTCACTTATACACTATTTTCTTTTTTTCTTCTGATGAAGTGTAATTATTAAACAGAAATAAAATATAAAGAGTTATTTATTTCATTTTATTTTTGGTGATCCTATTTTTTCGCAATATGAAATTAAATATATATATATATATATATATATATATATATATATATATATATATATATATATGAGTTATGGTGGGTCGCAAAAAAAATTCAGGCTGAAGTTAGTCCTGTGACACAGAGTTTAAGAACCATTGCTGTACAGCTTATGTGGTCCTTACTTGGTATGACAAACGAATAAATTTTTTTGCCTATTTGACATTTTGGAAATACATTCTTTTAGAGTCTTTGAAATATACAAACAATTTGTAATTCTCAGAAGAATATATAGTGTACATTTTTAATACAATTTTTACCCTTTCAGTCTGCAAAATATCAACAAAAAAATTTTTTTTAATTAAGTAACGTTTCTCTAGAAACCTACAGTGAACGGCTAGCAAATCAGCTGTCTGTGGGATCCAAACCTAACGAGAGATATTTGTCACATTTGGAGAATATAAAAGAACCACAGAATACAACTTGCATTCAAGGTGTGTAACAGTAACTAGGAAAACTGACAAAGATATAAATCCCAATTAGTCATGCTTAACTGATTTTATTTGTATAAAAAGTCTTTTTAATGTGCTTTTGAGATTACTGTTAGAATATAAAACTATCTCAAGTATGTCTCATTTAGATAGTTTTTTTTAATAAAAAATGTGTTTTTGAGATAATTGTAAAAATTATGCAAATGGATAGTAACTTAGTATTAAGTAGTCAACAACTGTTACAAATCTGTAAAGTGTGGCTTTCTATAAAATATGGCAAAAATGTAGTGGTTTTAGAACATAGTTTGTATTACATTGAAACTGAACAAAATTTATTTTAAAAATAATCGATAATATTTAGGTATTGTTAATAAATATTACACTTATTTTTGTTTATAATAATTTTTCTTTAATTCTTATGTACAGGATCAGAGGAAAGTACGTGTTTGGGTGGAAAAGGTATTTAGAGGAAGGAAATATCCGAACTTAGTTGAACTTTGTAGCACTTCTTATAAGAGTGATTACAGACTCGTACCAAAGTGTGAAGAAGAAGCACTCTTTGCAAGAGTTAAGGCGACACCTCCTAGGGAAAGAATTCTTACAGATTCTGTTCCTTTCCCTCCATTGTTAAGGGTAAGGGCTAGAAGGGCTGGTTAAACAGGGAACTCTGCCGTGTTGGTCTAACACATTGACTTATAGTTGCATTAAAATGCATAAATGCCAAAAGTTGAATGCTATAAAATAAAGAAATTGTTATTATGTTTTTTTAAATCTAAGACCTTACTTATTGAAATGAGTGCAAAAATCCCATTTGGCTCAAAATGTACTCCTACAAAAAAAAGCTCCATGATGGCACTCCAAATTAATTGTCACTATGTCTGAAAAGGAACTGGTGATTCTTGCTTGTTGTAAATATTGTTTGTAACATTAAATAACACTTTGAAATAATTTTGCAGCCATAGACCCAGTTTTTCTATAACATGTTTCTAGGACTGTATTATACACGTTTGATGCATCTGTTCCTGTTTCTTATTTACACTTGTCTGGTGCATTGCTTGTTTCATAATAATGTAATTATTTAAAATTGAAAATGTGTATTACACCTCGACAACTCATCATAAAATACTCATAAAAACTCGTGATAATGCATTCATTCGTATAAAACTTTCACTGCGTGGTCTATATATGGTTGACTTCTGCTTTCTAATAGTTTACACATTTTCAAGTTTAAAAATCTTGTATGGATTTTTTATGTTGTTTTTGGTGTATATATATATATATATATATATATATATATATATATATATATATAAACAATTATGTCATTATTAATGCTATATTGATAATTAAACTGATTTTTCTTGATTTCCTTTACTAATTTGTTAAAGTTTTCTTCTTCATACGCATCAGGAATTTAATTACTGAGCCCAACTTATTAATTAGTCCTCTTTTTACTTTATTTTTATTTAAATCTCTAACAATTATAATTCATAATTTTTCCATAACATATTTCACTTTTTTCACAATATATCCTTCTTAAACTCTCCTGATTGTTTAGTAACGTAATATGTTCAATTAGTGTGGAGTGAAAATGTTCGCACATCCCATAGAAGGTGAATGTTGCGTGCTAGTAAAATGTAATTTAATTTTGTGTATTTCTGCGAATTCTTTAATAATTTTATTATTAAACTCAGTTCCATTATGTAAAACAATTAATTCTGGAACACCATAATGTTCAAAGTAATCTAGAAGTTTGTTGACTCCTTCCACTGCGTGTGCTCCTCCTATGCAGTACACTTGTCCGTATCTTTAAAATGCGTTGATTAAGCTTAAAAACCTATTCTTCTATAAGGAGATGCTATCCATGTGTAATATCTGTAGTGTTTTAATAAGTGTGGGTGTTAGATTCATTTCAAGGTTTAGCGGCACTCTTATCATTTAGATTTTAAACATACTTCACAATTATTGATGTAATCTTGTATAAGTCCCTTGATGTTTGGCCAATTTTTTTTTCTTTTAATTTGCTCAATGTTTTGTTTATGCCTTGGTGATTAGTTTTACTTATGTGATAGTTACCTGTTATATTAAGAATTTCGTCATCATCGATAACATAGTAATTTAGTAATTTAGTAACATAGTAATTGGTTCTCCATCTTAGTAATTTAGAATTTTGTTCTGATAGAAAATAACCATTGTTTTTTCCATAACCATAAATTTTCTTCCAAATAGATAAGGTTGAAAATGTTTTGTTGCCCATACAATTGCGAGTAGTTCTTTCTCAATTGCAAAGTAGTTAATCTTGCTGTCATTTAGCGTTCAACTAGCATATGCAATGGGAAGATTTTTCCATCTTTCATTTGACTAAAAATAGCTCCAACTGCAAAATTGCTTGCATTTGTAGTTAATATGAACTTCTTTTTCAAAGTCAGGGTATTACAACAATGGTCATTCACTAAAATATTTTTACATGTTTCAAAACAATTTAAATAATCAAGATTATTAATATCAATTTTGGCATTCTTCTTCAAACAGTTAGTGAATGGTTTAGTTATTTTTGCAAAATTTTTTATACATTTTCGATAATAGCCAAGTAATCTTAAGAATCCTTTAATTTGTTTTGTAGTTTTAGGAATAGGGTAATTTTTAATTACATTTTTTTTTTTGGATTAGGTTTGGCTCTACCTGGTGTCACTATATGACCCAAATAAACAACTTCTTTCCTTAAAAATTCTGTTGTATCTAATTGGATTTTAAAATTAGCTTCTCTTAATCTAATTAAGAGTTCCTGCAAACTAGAAAAGTAGATTATAATGTCGTCAAGATAGACTAAGCAAGTCTTGTTTTGTATCCCACGCATATATGTTGTTCATTATTCGCTGAAAAGTGGGCAGTTTATTCTTCAATCCAAATGGCATTAGAAGAAACTCAAAGTGGCCAGTTTCAGTTGAAAACGCTGTCTTATCAATGCTGTCCGGATGCATCTCCACTGGATGAAAGCCTGATGCAAGATCCAAAGTAGAAAAATACTGAGATCTGCCTAACTTATCTAAGATATCAGTTATGTTAGGAAGTGGAAATTTATCATCAATAGTTTTAGCATTCAATCCTTGAAAATCTATTACAAGCCTAAATTTTTGTTTATTGGATTGGTCTATTTTTTTGGGAACAATCCATACGGGTGAATTCCATGGTGAATTTGAGGGTCGAATAATTTTTTGGTAAAGCCTTCTTGAATCTGTCGATCTACTTCTTTAGGGTAAATTTTGGAGACAACGATAATTTCCTGTATAAACATAAATCTCATCTGTTGTTCTAATTGTTTGCTTGTCTTGATTGGTAAAAGTTAGGTTATTATTCTCTTGACGAAATATGTTGGAATATTCGAAAATAATTTTTTGAATTTCTCATTTTTCCTCAGTGCTCATATGATCTGTTCTAATTTTTTGTAAGTTTAATTTATTATCTTTATATTTTAACATGTTAAAATTTAATGAATTCGTTTGATTATTACTTAATTTAACAATTTTAAAATAGTTTAACATTTCTGCGTCCTTTGGTTCAACAATTAAACATCTATCAGATATTGTATTGTTAATTACAGGGCATTAACTCTTGCCATTTTCTACTTTTACTATGCACTGCGGTATTTCTATCCCATCTTGCTGTTAGTGGGGTAATCCTCCTTCTCCATTGTACATATTGTGAATTTTTACTTTTAGCGTTTGATTAGATTGTGTTCTAATTACATAGCAAGTGGAACCTTTTTCTTTTACTTCTTTGTTATTATGAATATTATTTTTACTAGGCTCTTCTGTATTCAAGAATTGCATAAGTATCTTCTTGTCACAAAATATTAATTTATTATTTACAAAATCTAAGGTAATTTTTAATTCCCTAACATTATCTAATCCAAGTAACAAATCAAAATCTTTGTGAAAATCAAATAAATAGAATTTTGAAATTTTCCTTCCTAAAATTGGTAATTTTCAGCTAAATTTTACTTTCTAATTTCCATGTGCTGTGCTTACTTCGGATAGTTCTTGTTTAATAGTATTTTTGAAAATATTAAAACCAGTAGATTTTTTAATAAATGATCTGGTATTTCCAGTGTCAATATTTTAAGATTAGTTTTTGGGTTGGTTGCATATGGTAATGGTGTGTGTCATTTTTTATATGCATTATGTCAAATTTCTGTTTAATGTCATAAGTCCCAAAAAATGATTTTGAATGTTTTCATTTTCTTGTGTGGATCCGTATGCATTTTCTTCTTCAATAAAATTATCGAACGGTCATAACCGTCTTGTTTTGCTATAATCTTCCATGAAGTTATACTCAATTCCAATATGTTCAAATAATGAAATATTCGGCATTTGCTTGATGATTTGGTCAGTCAAACTGGTTTTATTTTTTTTATCAACTGGCTTTCCTGTTATCTGATACAGTTTATTTTGTCTGATCAGGTTTCCCGTTTAACCGATATACTTATCGGTGTGAGTTGATATGTTTGATTAATTTTTTATTGTGTATGTTTCTGCTGTTGGTTATGATTTACAAAATTTTGTCTGTTAAATTGATTAGGATTATTGTTTATATTGATTTTGGAAAGATTGGTTATTAATCATAGGTTTACGAATTGGTAAATTTTGGGTTTTAGGTGGTATTGTTTTGCCAATTATTTTGAAATAATTGATTAGTTTTAAACTGAAAGTCGTTAGTCAACATGTTTAAAGCTTCATTAAGCATACTAGGGTTTTTTGTGCGCATCAAAGATCCCAATGGTTCCTGAAATCCCCTCGGCAACACTTTTAATGCTAATTTCTGAACATAGGCACACAAAATATATTTTTTTGCATACGTTTTTTCTTTTTTTAAAAAAGAAAGCTATCTGTAGGTGTAATAATTTTTAAATTCTTTCATAGAAATGAAAATTTGATTGGTTATTTTCTTGCTTTAATTCCACCATTTCTAAATTTAAAGTAAAACTTTTATTGGCATAACTAGTTAGTAGGGTATTTTTAACATCATCCCAAGCATATGTGTTCGAATTTATAACAATTTCTAAGGCCTGTCCCTTTAGTTTAGAAAGTATGGATGAAAACAAATATTCATTCTGAAAATCTTCTGGATTTTCAGCTACAAAGAATTTATGAACAATTTTATCACAAATAGAAATAAACCTGTTGAGCATAGCATGTTGACCACTGTATTCAGGTATCATATCTAGGTATTCTTTTTTTAATATTGGTGTAACCATTGCCATTGTTAAATCCCTACTTGTAACTTAAACTGAAATATGTAATATAAATCTTATCACTAAACAAAGTTTCAATAATACAAGCTAAATAAACTTAAGATCAAAATATATTTATAGCAGTTAAATTAGAAAATTATTTATTTTGAAAATTATGTACGAAAATTAGTGTAATTGTTCACTTGGAAAATATTTTACACTTTAATATGACAAAATATTCTTGTTGAACGTTATAAAACTTGTTTTATTTAAATAGTTTGACAAATGTGTTAATTTATAAGTAATAGGATGTAAACATTACGTTCATAGTGTAGTGATCTTATTATTCTTTCTTTCTTCTTTCTTTTCTCTTCTTTGACACTGACGCATGTTGTATGCCTTAACTCTCTGGGTATCTTGCTCTGCTGAATTTATATATATTCACTAAGGTAAATTTTTGCACACAAATAAATTTATTTTGCTTAACTTTTACTTTAAATTTTACTCTTGTTATGAAAACTGATGATTATTACTATTATATTATTATTGATTATTCAAAAAACTGTTATTAATCATTCATAAATTATTGATAATATTTACTGGAACTAATTCTAATATCTAATATAATTCTAGCTAATTGTAGAATTATATAGATATAATTCTAAATCTCTTAGAATTATACACATATAAAAAAAAACAATAACAAACAGGATACAAAATAAACAAAAATTTATTTTAATTAGAATTAATTATAGATTTATAGAATAAGTATAGAATTATGATTTATAGATAAATCATTGAATCAATTCGTCCCAATACAGTGATAACCTTAATTTCTAAATCCTAATCAATTACAGTCAGCGGATATTGGCACATAACACATAATAATTCAATACGAAAGTACAAACATTGGATTACTATTAACCAGAGACCCAAATTGATTCTGTTGTCTTGTTCAATCAATCCTTGTTCAAATTAATCTTGGAAAATAAATTAAGTGAAAACAAACCGATATTAAGGAGGGAAAATATAGCAATTAACTACTGAGGGCTAAATCATTAAGAAATAATCTTAAAACTCTTCCTAATCTAACAACATGAAATTATTCTTATATATATATATATATATATATATATATATATATATATATCAAAATTTAAGTTGTCCACAGGTCTTTGAGTCAGTCACACTAATAATCGATGTCTTAACGTGCAGATCTCGTTCAAGTTTGTTTAACATTAAAAAAAAATTTATCGTGGATGTTTAAAATTAAAAAATGTTCACTATAGGTATTATTATTAAAAATCTTCATTATTTAAATAGGTATATTAAAGTCACTATCATATTAATGGAAGTTAATAATGCTAGCTTTGTCATAAGCTGATTTGAAAACAAAAATCATTTAAGTGACTGGGTTACAGATTGCCTGTACAAATAAGATGTTCCTTGCTTATGTTTATGGTGTGATTGTTTGAATTAGCAAAAGAATGTTGAGTTGTCAAGGGATAACAGTACACAGTATACTGTAATTTAATATATTTCATATTTTTCTAATGACCCACAGTAGCCCGGTCCCATTGGTGTCAGATTGGAGATACCCTACTATGCGGTAAGCAGAATTTATACGTAAAAAACAATTTATTGATTTAATAATCTCATTGTCAATTAACATAATAGGAAATCAGTTGTACAGTATTTACAACATAAATGAGGGAAAATATTAACATGCTAATTAATCACACAGTGAAGTATCTCAGCAGCAGTAATGGTGTGCATTTCTGTAATGCACTTAAAAAAAAGTTTTTGGTCAGTATTTTTTATTTTTAAATAGTTTGCAACATATGTACAAATAGTTTTTATAGTTTACTACAATTTCTCTAAATTATGCAATTATATTTTTAATTCTCACTAAGTGTTTTTTCCTTTTGTTAAAGGAATTTATAATAGAAGAGAAGAAAGCAAAAGGTGAACCAGTAACAGAAGAACCAAAGTTAAAATTGAAAATTAAAGAGAAAAGAGATAATATTGCAAGAATTGCACAACCAGGCGAAACTCCAACAGTAGTTTGTGCTAATGGGTTAGGTAAACCAGTGAGCCCACACTTGTATGAGTTATAGTTAATAGCCATGTGTATGTGCTAAATTGTTTAAAATTTGTATTATTATATTTTAGTGATCATTAACTGTATTGAAGTTATTATTTATCTCATTTTGTTTATTCTTAACAAACCTTCATTTCTAAGATGTTCCCAAAATGCTGCTCAGTTATTAATTGTTCGGTTGACTGATGACGACGAAGGATGCCACTGAAACGTTTCACTATTAGCTCACTTCATTGCCATTTTTATAATTATAATTAATTACCGAACACAATTGTATCTTATTTTCTGTGTTATTGATTAAATAGGCCTTGTTTCTATTGTTTTTTTTTTTAATTGCTAACAGTACCTGCAACAGTGTTGCTTTTGAAATTCAAATGTTTTTACCATGACTGTTCTTGCAAACAGGTGTAATTTCAGGTAACAAAATCCCTTTAGAATTATAAAATTCATCTTTGAGCTGTTGTTGTCCAACCTTCTTCTCTCCACTTATGTTAAAAATTTAGATTTCTGCATGTCCCTGCACATTGCATATGTAAGCACGCAGGCACAATTAACGACCTTTCAAAAAGTGATCTAGAGGTAGTAGCAGCTGGTGCTGTTTAGTATTGGAAGGGCTTGTACCCCCTTTCCAAGGCACGACCGGCCGTGGGATCTGGCCACATAAAAGAGTTTTGAAAAATTATGCTGGAAGTATATAAGCAAGACAGTTTTTTTAACATGCTGACATTAAAAACATAGGTATAATTAATTAATATATTTACTTTAATTTATTTTCTTGAAACAGAAGTCAATAAGTCTTCTCAATGACCAGTTCATTAAAATTGTGTTACTAGTAAATGTTTTTTTATTAAATACATTGCTAACACAATGTCTGCACTCCATTGTGCTTCTAGTAAATGATTTCACTCTTTTACAGAATTGAAAAGCATTTTTCTTTTTTGGCTGCTGCCATCAGAATTGTACATATTATATGCAACAGTTTGACAAATGTGGGCAATACCTTTATAAATTTTAAGCAGAGTAGATACTTTTGCCGTTGAAAAATTATTATTTAAGTTCTTGGCAGGATAGGTTCCAACTGCAATATTAAGTTCATTTTCTGGAAAGTTCAGTTTTAAATGGTCTGTAAAACTAAAACGTTCCTCGATGCCAGTTGTTATTCCGTATACCTTGAAAGTGATTATGTTTGTTTCCTCTACAGTTGTGGTTCTATTGCATTTCGGCCTTGCTAAATTTTATTTTTTTCTGGATCTAGACAACTAGACCTAATGGGTTTGTAACGGGCACTCAACTGCTGCCATGAGAATCTCCTCGTTAGAAGACATTACTGAAACACTGACAAAAACCACTGTTGCACATATACTTGATTGTTTCAGTGTGCGGGCCATTTTAAAGACAGACTTTTGTTTGAGTCTACTTTTAATTTAGTTATTTAAAATTCTTGAATTATACTTTATATTTTCATATGTAACTGCGCTGTTATTTTATTTCTATTGGGTTAAGTTTTTAATTTTTAAATAATTAATTTACTGATTAGGAAAGCGAGTTATGAACAGAAAGCCTGAAGAATTTGAGGAACAGTTAAAGATAAAAGTTCCAAGAAGACATAAATGATAACACAGCAATTAATAAAGAATTATATCCTCTTATTTGTGGCCCATTTTTCTAAACATTTCACCCAAAATAAAACAAGGCAAAAACTAAGTTCACTAGTTATTGGTGAATACCTAAACTAAGTTTAAAAGACTTCAAGTTATGTACAGTATAGAATAAGTGACACCTATCTGTGCATCGGTATAACTTTATTGTAATTGTTGGATTTGACATTAATAAATATGGAACAAATAATGCATCCACTTCTCATCGATAACATCATAGTTTATTTAAAGTATTATTATTTAAAATAAATTTACATAATACTCTTTTACAAATATCAATAGTTGACTTATTGCACCAAATTATTTTACATATATTATACAACTATTACATACAAAACAAATATTATCAGTTTATATTTATATTAAAAAAGGAAGAAACATTTATAATTATTTTTTAATACATGTTCATGTAGGCCACGAAAAACAGATAATGTTTATGTTACCAAGAAACATAAATGGAAAATATTTTGTTTTTTTAACAGATAAATTAATTTATGATAAATAATTATTGGTAAAATTCATTTTAATTTCACAATTTAAAATGGATTTTTTAAAATAGTAATAAAGCGTAAGTTGTTTTATTTATTATTAAAGCATCTGATTTAAAACAAATTTATATATCTAGTTCAAATTTTGTTAACTTGTTTAACTTTTTAAAAGTGTAAATATAAAAAAAATCAAATATTTACATGTACTTAATTAAAAATTGCACGCATGTGCGTAATCCTACAGAAATATTGTACAATTTAAAAAAAAAATAAAAGATTTTATTTTTCTATTGCAGAAGGTGAACTCAGTTATCATTTTTTATCTGCAAAATATTTTAATATAAAATTTGTGTTACATTTTGTCAAATAAACCCAGATATAAGGAGTGTTTATGAAATTTTATTCAGAGAAATACTGAGAAGGGAAATTTCAGATGAAAAACTTAGTGTTTAATCTACTGATTCTATTACAAAAAAATAATGTATAATATTTATATTAAAACTGTCATAATTTCTAACAAAAAATGCAATAGTGGCCTACTTTGAAAAACACTTTTTTATCATACAAGCAGTATTGTTGCACCAATGACCCCCTGTAGCATATTGTCACATCACACTTATCTAATAATTGTTTACTTTAGAAAAGATATTAATTATATAGCCTATAGTAGAGTCTAACACGCTTTAATATTTTATTTCTATATAAAGTAACAACAAAATTTTAAAACCATTTTAGAACTGTAAATCGAGTCATTATTCACAATTATATAAAGCAAAATATAAAACCATAGTTAAATTAGGTTATTACTTTTAACAAAATTAAGACACTTAGAAATTTTAATGTTATTTTAATTTTATATACCATTGATCAGATTTTTGTTTTGTTCTTCTGTTCTAGAGGAAGCCTTAATATTTTGAATTTATTTGTTAATATTTTTATTGCTGATACATAAAATTCATTTTAATCATTTATTATTATTTTCTGTTAATCTCAAATAACAAAAATACCAGAACTTGTTATTGTACATTATGTTGACAATGATTTAAACTATTCTTATTTATTACGAGTACAACACTTGATACATGATACAAACATTACACAGGCACAACTTAAAATGCTTAAACAATTGAATAGAATAATAGAAGGCACTGGGATTATTTATTTAAGTTATAGCTGACCACGAAGAAAACATTTTTTTTAAGTTAGAAAAATCTATTTAAAAAAAGAATATTATTGATTCTGCAGTATATATGTAGTTTTACAAATCCATATTATTAAAAATCAAAATGGGTTTTTGTAAAAACTATATTAATTTACTAGTGTTTACATCCATTTTAAAGGATTTATATAGTTCTGAGAATCGTAAGTATAAGCCATTTAAAAATAACAAGCATATTTGTCTACTGCATTTAATCGATATACAATTTTAAGTCAGCTGATTTCATTATTAAATCTGATCAGCTTTTTACACATTTGGTTTTTGAAGCAGAGGCACACAACTGTTTCGCTGATGGAACGAAGTGGATATACAAGTAATTAAGTTTAATAACAATAACACAAAGAAACATCATATTATAAAAATAACAAAACTAGCCCTGACCAAGGTAAAATCAATAACATTTTATTTTATATTAAAAAGTAATTTCACCTTCATAATCAGCATTAACATCTGCATAAATTAGAATTTCAAATTAAAATAAATAAAAATTATGAATATACCTGGACTGTCATCATTTTCATGTTGTATTTTAAATGCAAAGCTGATTGTGATGTCAAATAAATGTAAAAAGTCAGCTCTTTTGAAACTGTTGCAAGAATTTTAGGCTTACTAGGTAAGACACCGGCTGTATGTATTGCGTGTCAGCTTAAATTTAAAAAGTAAATACAATTATATTTGCATCGAGGTCAGCTTTGTTAATACAATTAAAATACATGATATAAACATTTATTATAAAAATTTGGATAATTTTTATTTTCTATACTTACATTACTTTAAGTAATTTGGTCATTTTATTACAATGATACATCGATAACATGAGACTGTGGGAAGACAGAATGGGAAGATGGGTATTCCATTATATGGCTACAATGGTTAGGGCAAGTACAACATAGTTCGAACATGATTCCGGCTGTACTCAATGTTGTCAAATTATTGCTAAAACTTGCACACACTAAATTCATTTTATTTGAAACTCATTATTTTTCTAATGTTGCGCTACTTTAATTTAGCTTCATACTTTAAGATCACAGTGTTAATTTTTATGGTTCTTCTTATAAAAAATTATACAAAAGGCACTTCCTGCAATCCATAAGTCTAGTTCTTGTTAAAGTTGCTTTAGAATTTGGGGCTCCAATGTCTACATGCAGAAAGAAGGCATGCAGTTTAAAAAATGTTTTTCAAAACCAATTTTTCTATTCTATTTTCAATTTTTTTTCAAAAACCACCTTCTATTCTAATGGATCTAAAAAGGTTTTTTATATTTTTACAAATATTTTCAATAGTTATAAAAAAAAATTGTTTGCTTTGTCACGAAGTTATAAATTCATAAAACCTGTACTTATCATGTTTAATAAGTTCACAGTTTTAGTTAGAAAAAAACATACAAACCAACACTAAAATATTATTTTTATTTTTATTCAAAAGCTTTTATAAAATTTATATTTGTGTTACCATGGAAACCATTTATATAACTTAATGATTTGTAATTTTGTTTTTATTCAACAGCTGTTATGAAAATTATACTTTTGTTACCATGAAAACCAATATTAGAACTTAATTATTTATAATTATGTTTTGTTTAACAGCTGTTGGGAAAATTATGCTTTTTTCATGGAAATCAATATTAGAATTTCATTATTTATAATTTTATAATTATTTATAATTCATCATCTGTTATGAAATTTATACTTTTGTTACAATGGATATCAATATTAGCATTTAATTCTTTATATTTTGTTTTTATTCAACAGCTGTTATGAAAATAAATAAATTTTATTATGTAAAAGGGACTTTGAATGGTGAATTATAATGTTTTATAAGGACTGTAATATAATAATATATTATAGTTACTAAAATGGCAAAAGTACTTAAACTACGAAAAACAGGCCAAATCCATGAAATAAAAGTAACACTTTCATGTAATGAGGAAAACGCTACAAAGTCTGTACGTGGCAACACCCTTCTTTTTTTACTGTTAAAACATCAGCCTTTTGAAATTTAAAATTGTTTATTTTCAAATTTAAGTTCACTTTTAATAAGAGGTAGCCCCAGTGGCCTTAATTAATTATAAACTGGTTTGGCTGGCAGGGTTGTCCGTAAGGCTTCAATTATTTTTCGTCATGTATGACTTTACTTAAACAAATGACGGAAAATGTCCAAATAAATTGTAATAATGTCAAAAATTAAATTTTGGGAAATGTTACCTGAAAATAAATCTTTAATTCTTAACCTAATTTATAAAATTTGAAGTAAAAGAAATTTACTGTTTGAGAGAAGAAATCGAAAATAAACAGCAGCTTTACACTTACACACAGACCTATAGTAAACTTTGTAGCCATGTAGTGGAATTTTTCGAATATATAAGCACTTAACAATTTTATTATTTTTTACTATTAAAATAAATTTTATATATTTCTAGTAAAGTAATTATTTTATACATTGGGAATAATTACTTCACAAATTAATTTATTGTTGATAAAAGTACAACAGTTCCATGTTAGATAGTAAAGAAATGTAAATTTTAAAGTAGATAGAACATTTCATTTCGTATAAATATTTTGGATATCGGAACTATACATCATTATAACTTCAGTAGACTGGAATTATACTGTAGTTAATATTTTCTTTGTGTAACAAAAACTATTAAATAAGAAAAATTTATAAAAACCACTTATTTAGGATCCATTGGCACATTAGTAAGAACTACAAAAAGGCTTGATTGGTTGTATTTAACAATTTTACAGAAAGAAACAGTTTCAAAATATTTTAGTTAAAAATGGAAACGCTTATACGTTTCGTATTGACAAGCGTACACGCATGGACCCTAAACAGAGATTTTTCACTTCATCAAAACCTAGAATTATTTACAAATAAAGTCAAACTTACAAATTGTTTACGTTATGCAATGTATTAAATTAATAAACTGTTAATAAAATCTATTATTTAAAATGTTAACGTAAGAGGGAGGGAGAATTACTTGTAGTAAATGGGAAGGTACAGTATTAAACTTACAAATTATACACTTATAAATTTTATTTATACGTATAAAAAATCTTAACAATACAAAATACGTACTAGTCATTACAGGACATGTAGGTTTTCACAGTTTTTAAATTTCGTATCCTCTTTGCCGAAGATCCACGTGAACATCTGGCGTGCTTTCATACTGGCGCGTACCACTCCTCTGTTTTTGTACCAATGCGAGCCGGATTCTTTGTCCGCATTAGCTCTCTTCAGCCTGATCTGGTTCAGGATGCCCACCAGGAGTTCGTCCACATTGTGATTGATGCCGACAGATATCTCGATGAACTTAGCTCTATACGTACACGCTAGACATTTGCCATCTAAAATATTCGACAAACACAAGGTCAGATATTTACAGAGCTGCCTGCTGTCTCAAATACATCATGGACAGTTTATTTGTCATAATTACGAATTTTAACAACACATGGTGTTTATTGTAAACTGAAATTAATTAATTTTACATGTATTTGTACACATAACTAGATATTTAAGAAAACCTAGAGTACCTTCTATCTGCAAAGGGCGACATAATAGAAGGAAAAGAAAACTGAAGATTTAAGAAATTTTGATGTACATTTAGAAAATTGAAACTTTACTAGGCTTTAAGTGAAGTGTGTGATGAGCAAATACTAGATCCGTGAAGGCCGTGGAAAGTGTAAGAGACGACCACATTCAGAAAGGCTGATGAGCAAAGTGGGGTCTTGTGTCAAATTTTCTTGATAATGATCGTCGAGCGACGTGTGAGGACATGTTCTGTGCTACTGGGGTGTTCTGCATTAAAAAAAAATGTTTTGAAGAAAAGGAAAATTTTGACCTCTGGATAATGCGATGTGATTGAAACAAAAATTACTGTTGAAGGTCATGCATACCTTTTTTTGAGGACTCCTCCCTCCCAGCTAAACATTTCGGCGAGCACACTAAAAAGTCAAACATATGATGATTTTTTTCTTATGATCGCATTCCCCTTTTCAGACCAAGTTATGTACGGAAGAAATGTGACAACAGCATATTACTGCACTGTTATATAAGAAACATTGTGGTTTATTTGTTGCACTAGTACGTCTTAACTACGACTTGTTCTCAAAGTTAAAGGAGCAAGTGAGTGATTGATTCCAAGAAATTGGGAAGCAGGGACTATGCTGAAGGGCTGTAAAGTTACATAAAATAAATTGTTTACTTTATATAATTAAATAGTGTGTACTATTATTTCCACAATGGTCCTTGCGTGTTTATGTGTGTGTTTGTCGTTCACAATTTCGGTTACAATAGTGCGACAGAACCATTTTTTGGTAATAATTTTTTTTTTTTGGTAATAATAATTTTTGAAAATAATAAGTTAGACAATTTTGTGACGAAAAATATGTTTGAAAATTTCAAAAGTCGTTCATTCTAAATCTGAATAAAGTTATACCTTTTTTATCTTACATTTAATCATCGTATTAAGCACGAAAATTTGCTTTTTAAATTTTCAAGTTCTATCAGAAATATGAAAATAAATTTGATGGCTGTCAGAATTGATTTTAAAAATGAAACCAATAATTTTTGTGAATTTGAATGCTGATTACCCTGCGACGAGACTGCTCTGCTGCGCACCAGATCCACCTTGTTAGCAACCACAATGGCTGGCCTTGACCTCAGAACGTCCATGTCCTGCAGCTTGCCCAGCTCGTCTTCCGCCTTCTGGAAACTCGCCTTGTCTATCACCGAGTACATCACCACAAAGGCGTCTGCAGGGATTGTTTTGTCGATTTCGCCCTGACAACATTTCGTACATAATTTATGTAGCAATATATATGATGAATGGTGGAAAAAAAATATCTGTTTGAAAAGATTTAAATGAAAAAAAACAATTTAAAATTTTGGTAATTTAAGTAAAGGCTTATAGAAATATAAGCAAGCATGTATGTATGTGTAAGCTTGTGTGTTCTTAATTTTATAATTATTGAATTTTTAATTTGGCTTGTGCACACACACACACACACACACACTGGAACGGAGAAATCTCTGCCGTTTATAAAAAATATTATAAATGGTCAAAAATATCATTTCAAGAAAGTGGTGTTTTTAAAATTTTATTGTTCGTTAATACTCAAAGCTGGAGTGGGCAATTCATTAATCAAACATACCTTATGCACGCGTTTGTTGCAAGGGCCAGTTTTCAAATTACCGTTATTAAAGTTACAAAGTAAACATAGGCCCATGATTATGAGTATTTTCATACAAAACAGGTTTGAATTAAGTAACGGATAAGCAAATTCAGTTTTTGAAGAAGGGAAGTGCTTGAAAGTTGGCTAGTGAGTTGTTGTAGTTCTCATATTTATGTTATTACTGTTGTTTTTTTGTATTTTTGGAAGTGTTTTTTGTGAATTTGGAATTGTTTAGTAATTTGTTTTTTACAAAGTAAAAATTACAGCAAAGTAATGCATTGTGGAAGTAACTGGTTTTAAATGTATACCAACCTAATAAGCCCCATTCTCTCAGCGAAGTAACACGTTATGGAAGTAACTGGTTTCAAATGTACCAACCTAATAAGCCCCATTCTCTCAGCGAAGTAACGCGTTGTGCAAGGAACTGGTTTCAAATGTACCAACCTAATAAGCCCCATTCTCTCAGCGAAGTAACGCGTTGTGGAAGTAACTGGTTTCAAATGTACCAACCTAATAAGCCCATTCTCTCAGCGAAGTAACGCGTTGTGGAAGTAACTGGTTTCAAATGTACTAACCTAATAAGCCCTATTCTCTCAGCGAAGTAACGCATTGTAGAAGTAACTGGTTTCAAATGTACCAACCTTTAAAGCCCCATTCTCTCAGCGAAGTAACGCATTGTGGAAGTAACTGGGGAAACGGCGGAGGCAGCTGAAATGAGCAGTTGATGGGCTTAGCGACCCCACCATACCTCTAGCTCATTCTACTCTCACCCATTTACTCCACATACACACGACTCACACGCACATTTAGGGATTTGCTGTGCTTGTTCCATTACGTCTGGGAGTGGTGATTCTGCTTAGTTTCCTTTGACGGGGCCAAGTATGTGGAACCTGATGTATGCCTAGCACTGCCGAGGACCTCTGATAGGACGTGTTCTGGAACCGAGCAGCCTATAGGCGCTTGGCAAGCACATGAATGTTGAGTTATGGGTGTCGGAGCCCATAGCTGGGTCTATCGAAAGAAATGGTTGCATTCTGTGAGTACATAGAGGGCGGCTGCCAGTGGTACTTGGGTTTGGGGAACCGTAACTTTGTACCGGTACCCATTCCTATAATATTCTGGAGTGCTGACAGACCATGTATTTCAGCTCCAGGATATTGGAGGTTCCCCCAATTTATTGGGGATTCTCGCTTTAGTTCGAGTATCCTGGGCTGCTGGTGGTCGTTTGGGTGCACCCTGTGCCACTTGTTCGAAAAATCTTCATTCATGAATCGCTCGGCAAACTAACTATGGAAAATAACAAACAAAACGCCAAAATGAGTTTAAAGAGGTATCGTTTGGCTTGTCAAACGAGTCTGTAGAAAGTGATGTTAGTGCAGCAAAGGGAAAATATATGGAAACTACATCAAACGTACAAGGAGATGGTAACTTTACGTTACCTTCTCTGAGATTCTTAATTTTCAAAAATGCAACAGAAGTAGCGGATTTGTCCAAAGTCTCGCTCTTTGTAATTAATAAAGCCATTGTTGGTAGGGCAGGTCCTGTAGTTTCTATCCAGAAACTACAAAACGGGACTTTACTTGTGCAAACAAACAGACCCAGTCGCTTTTAAAAATGACTTCCTTTTTTGAAACAGTTAAGGTATCTGTGGAACCCCATAGAACCTTAAATTTTGCAAAAGGTGTCATAAGTTGCCGAGATCTTTTACATGTAGATCTAAATGAAATTAAGACGGAGTTGACTTCAGAAGCTGTAATTGATGTCTGCAGGATAATGCGAATGGACAAGGGACAAAAAATCCCCACAACCTCCATGATCTTGACATTTGGAAAACCTAAAATACCTGATCATATCTATGCTGGTTATCAAAGGCTGTCGGTGAGGCCATATGTTCCGAATCCAAGGCGTTGTTTTAAATGTCAAGGCTTAGGTCATATAAGTTCGTCGTGCACGAAGCCTAAGGTTTGCGGTATTCAAGGTCATTCTGGGGAAGGTTGTCAAGTTAGCCCACAATGTGTGAATTGTGGCGGTGATCATCCCGCTCGATCTCCGATCTGCCCCAAGTTTCTAGAAGAAAAATCTATTCTTACTATAATGGCCAAAGATAAGGTATCCTTTTCTGAAGCCAAGAAGATACATAAAAGCTCTAAGCCTCTTATAAGTGGAAAATCGTTTGCTGCTGCTACAGCCAATCAAAAAATGTCTTGTGTGAATTGTGATGAGCTAACCAAAACTGTAAAAGTTTTGACTGATCAAGTTACTCAGTTATTAGCTATGTTAACGTCCAAAGTCGCACAAATTTCGGTTCCGGTTGTGAAGGAAGGCCCTACTTTGCTTTCTCCTGTAAAAGTAACTCCTGAGCCTACTTTTAAAAAAGAGCTTAAATTTCCAGTGACCAAGACACGAATGACAACGTCGCAAGTGTTGAAGCCTGTTGACAAAAAAACCACTCCAGGACTGGAATACTTTAAAAAAAAAAATCAAACACTTGTCCACCGACAGTTGGACCTAAAAATAAAAATTCTGCCACAGTAAACAAACCTGTAAAGAAAACTGAAAAAAACTTCTAAAGGAGGTTCTACTACTAAATCTCTTGTAAACAAAACCAAAAAATCATCAGAGTCTGACATTAGTCACAGTTGTGACTCTGTGTCTGTTGATTCTGACCAATCTAAAGCATGCTCTATTGAAAATATTAATCCTATCATAAACTAAAGTATTAATTTTCAATGTCAACGCCTTCCATTTAGAACAATGTGATACAGTGGAACATTAACGGAGCCAAAAGTCATATTGAAGATTTAAAACTTCTTGTACGAGATACGTCTCCATTATTCATTTGCCTTCAAGAGACGCACCTTCACCAATCGCACACTTTCAATTTAAGAGGGTATTCTGTTGTCAGGGCCGACTTCATAACGGAAGAACGAGCGAAGGGTGGGGTAGCCATACTCGCTCGTGACTCTATTGATGCCGTTCCTGTGGACATAATAACTCCTTTACAAGCTGACGCAGTTCAGACTACCGTACCATTTAAACTTACCATATGTTGCATTTATTTACCGCCTAGCTATGCTTTCCAAAACAACGACTTAGTTAACTTATTAATTCAGTTACCTGTCCCCTTTCTATTGATGGGTGATTTTAATGCTCACCACACATCGTGGGGCTCTACTACATGTAACTCACGAGGAAACCGAATTGACAATATAAGGACTACATTAGATCTATGTCTTTTAAATAATGGTTCCCCAACACACTTATCGTCTTCTACAGGTGGTTGGACAGTCGTTGATTTGACCTTTTGCAGTCCAATTTTGGCAACGAAGTTCGAATGGTCGGCGATGTCTGATCTTTACGGCAGCGATCATACTCCGATTAATGTTTCACTTTGTACATTCCACCGTCCGAATCAACGCCCTCCGCGGTGGATTCTACAAAAAGCACAATGGGTGGATTTCACAGAGCAATTTGTATCACCTGACATTGAAGATTTTAACTCTATTAATGAAATAGTACAAACTTTAACTGAAAATATTTTAGACTTAGCACATAAAACTATTCCTCAAACCTCGACTCATCAATCTCGTCCCCCCGTTCCTTGGTGGACTGAGGACTGTAAGAATGCCTTGCTTTTACGCAGACGAGCTCTAAGAAGGTTCAACAGACGACCGACGAATGAAAATCTTGAGAGGTATAAAATTCTCCGAGCTAGAGCTCGTAGAATATTTAGACAAAGTAGAAAGAATTCTTGGACCCAGTATATTAACACAATATCAAGAACAACACCAGTATCAACTGTTTGGAAGAAACTCCGTTCCGTTTCTGGTTCATCTCCATCAACTCCCTTGATGGGCATCAAACAACGGAACGGAATAATAAGTTTTGATCCTCGAGATATTGTTAATACATTGGTTTTATATTTTGCAGATTATTCTTCGACTACTTCCTATAGCAATGGTTTTTGTCTTCAAAAATACCCAAGAAGCAATGCCATTCGTCGTTGGTACGTCTGTTTCTCCTTTGAACGCGCCCTTCTCAATAGAAGAGCTGGAATCTGCACTGTCATACTCTTCAGATTCAGCACCAGGCCCTGATAACCTTGTATATTCCATGATTAAAAATCTTCCAACATCAGGGAGGATTTCCCTCCTGAAGATATACAATCGTATGTTCGAAGAGCACTCTTTCCCTGATGTTTGGTTGGAAGCAACAGTGATTCCTATTTTTAAGCCAGGCAAAGATAAAACTGATCCAAACAGCTACCGCCCTATTTCTCTTACCAGTGTGTTATGCAAGCTAGTGGAGAAAATGGTAAACCGCCGTCTTGTTTGGTATTTAGAAAATAATAATTTACTCTCTAAGGACCAGTGCGGTTTTAGGCAAGGGCGATCTTCCATCGATCAGTTAGTTTTATTAGAATCTGCAATCCAAAATGCCTTTCTGTTACGTCAAACACTTGTTGCAATATTCTTTGACCTAGAGAAGGCATATGATATGGCCTGGAGAAGAGGAATACTAAATACATTAAAATCATGGGGTATACAAGGTAATATACTAGGTTTTGTTAAAAAATTTCTATCAAACAGATATTTCAGAGTACGCCTTGGATCTACATTGTCAGATCGTTTTCGGTTAGAGAATGGCATCCCGCAGGGAAGTGTACTTAGTGTGACCTTGTTTGCCGTTACTATCAATAGTATAACTACTAATGTGCGGTCTCCTGTTCGCTGTTCTCTATTTGTGGATGACTTTGCAATTTATGTTGGTGCTAGAAGTTTGGCTACAGCTGAAAGAACACTTCAGCTTGCAGTAAATAGATTGCAGTCATGGACGAATTCTACTGGGTTTAAATTTTCTGCTGCTAAAACTCAATGTATTGCCTTCAGTCGCCGTCGACAGATCCGAACTCCTTCAATATTTTCGATGGTACAGAAATTCGGACCATTCCATCTGTTCGATTTTTGGGGTTAATATTCGACCAAAGACTATCATGGAACCCTCATTTGCGTGATTTAAAATTACGATGTAACAAAATTCTCGATATGTTGAGGGTGCTTAGTGGTTCTCGATGGGGCGCTGATAGAACTTGTATGCTGATGTTTTACCGTGCGGTGATTCGCTCGCGAATTGATTATGGCAGCATCGTATATTCGTCTGTACGACTATCCGTATTAAAGAAATTAGACCCAGTCCATCACTCTGCAATACGACTTGTCTTTGGAGCCTTCCGTTCTAGTCCCGTTGTGAGCATCCTAGCCGAGGCTGGGGAACCTTCACTCTCTCGACGGAGACAGAAACTACAGTTAACTTATGTAAGCAATTTATCATCTAAACCATGGCACCCTGCTTTTAATACAGTTTTCAAAAATCAATTGCAGCGACAGTATGAAACTCGACCGAATGCTACTGCTCCGCTTGGTATTAGAACTTCCCGTATTTTTGATGACTTAGATATTGAACTGCCCCCAATGTTTGTAAGGTCCAATGTTTTATTCCTCCATGGGCTATTACCATGCCGACAGTCGATTTATCACTATCGTCTTATGTAAAATACAACACTCCTGACGTAGTGTATCGTCAGGAGTTCCTTCATATTCTACATTCCAACCCATCTAGTGAAATTATTTTTACAGATGGTTCAAAACTTGAAGATAAAGTCGGTTGTGCATTTTACACATTAGGGCAAACGTGTAAGTATGGATTACCCTCAATTTGTAGTGTCTTTACTGCTGAACTGTTTTCTATCTTGAAGGCTTTGAACACAGTTGTATCCAATTCTGCTCATTATTCTTCTTGTGTGTTCATCCAATTCATTCTTGTGTGTTCTGATTCGAAAAGTGCACTCCAGGCTATCCAGGATATGTATTCGGTAAATCCTCTAGTTCAAGATATTTTGTGCCGTATTCGCAGCCTTGAACTACGAGGTGTTGGGAGTAACATTTTGCTGGATACCTGGACACTGCGGGAATAATTGGAAACACTAGAGCGGATATTGAAGCAAAGGAAGCAACTTTGCTGCCGCCAAGCACGCACCGTGTATTTTGTTCACATTACCTTTCCAAAGTAAAACAATTACTTCGAATGCGTTGGGAAGATGAATGGACAGCCTTGGACAATAACAAATTGAGGGTAATTAAACATACTGTTCGCCCTTGGGGGTCGTTTGTAAGAACAAGTCGAAGGGAGGAGGTTGTCGTTACACGCCTCCGCATTGGTCATTCGTTGCTGACACATGGGTTTTTAATGGGACGCGGGGAGCAATGTACATGCCAACTTTGTGGAGAAACCATCACAGTCAAACACTTGATGTTAGACTGCGATTGTTTGAGAACCATGCGTTTAATATATGGATTAGGAAACTGTATGCAGGCGATCTTGGGGGACGATTCGTCGATCATTGATCGCGTTTTGGCCTTCCTGAGACGCTTGCATATTTATCAATATATTTAATTTTAATCTTATCTTTAGTATTTATATATTTTTTATAGTTTATATTCTTGTTAACTAGTTTTAGGGAATTTTATTGTTTCATAATATTTATTATCTTCCTGTTTGATTAGGATCCCTTTACAGTCCACCTTTATATTGTTTTGTTTTTAAGTTATTTATTCTTGTTATCTAGTTTGTAAGTAATGTTAAGTTTTATCGCTCTGTTGTTTCTTTTCTTTAGTAGTTGTGTTTAGACGATGATAGCCTTAATGTGCTTTTCGCCTTAAAAAAAAGGAAGTAACTGGTTTCAAATGTCCCAACCTAATAAGACCCATTCTCTCAGCGAAGTAACGCGTTATGGAAGTAACTGGTTTCAAATGTACCAACCTAATAAGCCCCATTCTCTCAGCGAAGTAACGCGTTGTGGAAATAACTGGTTTCAAATGTACCAACCTAATAAGCCCCATTCTCTCAGCGAAGTAACGCGTTATGGAAGTAACTGGTTTCAAATGTACCAACCTAATAAGGCACAATCTCTCAGCGAAGTAACGCGTTGTGGAAATAACTGGTTTCAAATGTACCAACCTAATAAGCCCCATTATCTCAGCGAAGTAACGCGTTGTGGAAATAACTGGTTTCAAATGTACCAACCTAATAAGACCCATTCTCTCAGCGAAGTAACGCGTTGTGGAAATAACTGGTTTCAAATGTACCAACCTAATAAGCCCCATTCTCTCAGCGAAGTAACGCGTTGTGGAAATAACTGGTTTCAAATGTACCAACCTAATAAGACCCATTCTCTCAGCGAAGTAACGCGTTATGGAAATAACTGGTTTCAAATGTACCAACCTAATAAGCCCCATTCTCTCAGCGAAGTAACGCGTTGTGGAAATAACTGGTTTCAAATGTACCAACCTAATAAGCCCCATTCTCTCAGCGAAGTAACACGTTGTGGAAATAACTGGTTTCAAATGTACCAACCTAATAAGACCCATTCTCTCAGCGAAGTAACGCGTTATGGAAGTAACTGGTTTCAAATGTACCAACCTAATAAGCCCCATTCTCTCAGCGAAGTAACGCGTTGTGGAAATAACTGGTTTCAAATGTACCAACCTAATAAGCCCCATTCTCTCAGCGAAGTAACGCGTTGTGGAAATAACTTGTTTCAAATGTACCAACCTAATAAGCCCCATTCTCTCAGCGAAGTAACGCGTTATGGAAGTAACTGGTTTCAAATGTACCAACCTAATAAGCCCCATTCTCTCAGCGAAGTAACGCGTTATGGAAGTAACTGGTTTCAAATGTACCAACCTAATAAGCCCCATTCTCTCAGCGAAGTAACGCGTTGTGGAAATAACTGGTTTCAAATGTACCAACCTAATAAGCCCCATTCTCTCAGCGAAGTAACGCGTTATGGAAGTAACTGGTTTCAAATGTACCAACCTAATAAGCCCCATTCTCTCAGCGAAGTAACGCGTTATGGAAGTAACTGGTTTCAAATGTACCAACCTAATAAGCCCTATTCTCTCAGCGAAGTAACGCGTTGTGGAAATAACTGGTTTCAAATGTACCAACCTAATAAGCCCCATTCTCTCAGCGAAGTAACGCGTTGTGGAAATAACTGGTTTCAAATGTACCAACCTAATAAGCCCCATTCTCTCAGCGAAGTAACGCGTTGTGGAAATAACTTGTTTCAAATGTACCAACCTAATTAGCCCCATTCTCTCAGCGAAGTAACGCGTTATGAAAGTAACTGGTTTCAAATGTACCAACCTAATAAGCCCCATTCTCTCAGCGAAGTAACGCGTTGTGGAAATAACTGGTTTCAAATGTACCAACCTAATAAGCCCCATTCTCTTAGCGAAGTAACGCGTTGTGGAAATAACTGGGTTCAAATGTACCAACCTAATAAGCCCCATTCTCTCAGCGAAGTAACGCGTTATGGAAGTAATTGGTTTCAATTGTACCAACCTAATAAGCCCCATTCTCTCAGCGAAGTAACGCGTTATGGAAGTAACTGGTTTCAAATGTACCAACCTAATAAGCCCCATTCTCTCAGCGAAGTAACGCGTTATGGAAGTAACTGGTTTCAAATGTACCAACCTAATAAGCCCCATTCTCTCAGCGAAGTAACGCGTTGTGGAAGTAACTGGTTTCAAATGTACCAACCTAATAAGTCCCATTCTCTCAGTTAAAACTCTCTTACAATCTGTAAAAGAGGGACAACTCCGGGGTTAAAAGGGTTACTATGTAAAAATATAAATAAATAAAAAGAGCAAAGTAATGTTTTTTTTTAAAATTAAATCAAATTTTGTGTAATAGAAAGACAAAGTATCGATTTTTCCGTCAACTCAGGAGGAACGCTTAATGTTATCTAGTCCGAGTCGTCGCAGTGTGTGAGTCTTCAAATATTAAAAGAAACTGATTAAATTTAATGTACTTAATTATAATTACATGTTTTGATTTGTTGAAACTTACCCTTTCGTTAGTAATGTTGATGAACTTAAGTTCAGACTCTTCTCCATTCAACATGATGCAGACAGACAGCTCCTCCGAGAGATCTGCAGTAATTCGATACATTAAATAAATAAATATCTAAAAATATAATAAATAAAATATAAGCCTAGGTGCAGAGGCTTATTGACTTTTCAATGGTATTGTGATTTTGGCAGTATTGGTTTTGATAAAAGATTAAATAATGAATTTAAAATACAGCTTATATTCACCCGATTAATAAATATGCCTATGCGTGGCACATAAGGTAAAAGCAACTTATGCTAGAAACATACATTAATTATACACCATTAATAATTGCGTGACAGTGTTAGGAGTATAATCGATCTGTAGAGGGTGGAGGGTGGATTCTTTCATGCCTAGCTACGCGATTTGGTTACATTTTCATAACAAAACAAAAACAAAGTACAGAGTGACACATTTACTTATGCAATTATCTCTTGTAACATTAAGATTACCAAGAGATCTCTTGTTACTGTTAGGCCTATGGAGAAGTAAAACTTACAATCTGTAAGAACCAAAAATAACCTGAGTCTCGCTTCAAAGAGAAAGTGTGACCAGCGCAGCAATCTTGTTTTCTATTTCTGTCAGATCCTACCCAGAGTAGGTATCTCCAGTAACGACCTTCCGGGAATAGCCATGCCGTGAGCTACAACTTCCAGCTCTAGCCATTCCATTTGTTTGTAATAAAAAATAAATTTCCTTCAATGAAGGTGTTCAGACTCAGTAAAAAAACTTGAATTTCTGTCGCACCGACAAAAGTAAATTTACTCTCATTTGTATAGTCACAAGATATTTTCTTTTTCTTTAACTAATATTTATGGCATATAATATGTTCTATTGAAAAACCTATATAATTACACAAAATTTGCCCTTTCCGAATGAGATAATCTATCACAGAAAAACCGATCTATCCTGAAACTGAACTTCATTTTGTTTCTTAAGTATAGGTTGGAAATATTCGTTTAGGCCAAATATATATCCTATAACCAACCAATATCTCGTAGACAAATTTTAAAAAATAAGGCCGATTTCGGTATTCGTTGATTTTTTTTGTGGCAAGAGACTCTTTTGGACTTTTGGAAAGAGACTCTAAAAACTGAGATCCACTAAAATGTTAAAATCAGTTTTTTTGTGTCTCACATTTCGTACAGTGAAGAAGTAAGTGGAAATGTTTATACCCTTGGCGTATACCCTCCGAAGTTTTAATTTAAGGAAATTATTAACATATTTTAATTTTTGTAGTGCGATAAACACAAAAATATCATTTTTTAATAAAAACTAGGTGAGTGAGTAGGTAGGCTTTGTTTGCTACAATTCAGCTGAGAGTTTTATTCCAATTAACTCGATTATTTTTGTTTTTGTATAAACCAAGTAACCGATTATTTTATAACATTATGTGGTAGTGAACTGTTTAGCCATTTCAGTATTGCTCCCAGTACGAACAGTTTATAACACGAACAGAAGGAGTTATAAAACTCCATGGCAAAAGTTTAAGAAATAGTATTACGTAATATTATATTTTTAGTCGAAAAACAAATTTGGTTCTTGCCTCATGTATTTTGAAATACACATTATTGTATTTTAAAGAGGTTAGTTGTCGATCGAATGTCGTGTTTGTGCGTAAAAACATTCACGACGTTTCGAGGGTGCGGATAAACTCTCGTTCTGGTTTCACCTAATCAACGGCAGGTGTTTACCTGATACAGTGTTTTTCAGCTCCTGTTTTGTTTTCTTGCTGACCTTAGTACTATTTCTGTTTTGACCATTCAGGGATCCGCCTTCCAAGTATTTTAGCTTATTTTCTACTTTAAGTTAGGCACTGTTAACGTTGTATATTGCTCGTACATACATATATACACAATGTTGTTTTAGGTTTGTTCCTATTTTGCAAGAGAAATGCAAGAGAAGTAAAGTAATATTGTGGATATTTTACTTTAGAGCTCACGTTATAACAGAAAAACAGTTTTTAAACTTTTTTCATTAAAAAATTATAAGGAAGAAGGAGTAAAATATTTTATTAAACCAAATAAACTATAAAAAAAGTAAAACCATATAAAGAGATGAAGATTTTGTAGGCAGTTTTCTAAAACACAAAGTCGGATGCAAGAAATGAGCAAGTGTCGGATATCATCCAGAGGAAATAAATTAGGGAAGACTGGAGTATTGCAAACCAGATTTTGGATTTAGATAAGGAAAGATCTAATTAACTCCAGGAAAACTAATCTGGTTCCTTCCAGAGATACTTCAAACGAGATGAAGTAGGCTTCGCTGGACATCAAATTAATCTGAAATTCTCATCTTGGGTGTATCATGGGAAAAGCCAACAAATCATTGATGGCAGTTAGAATAATGGTTGGAAAACAGGCATGACGAAATAATATGTAATGTAATTATTAGACCCACAATGTGCTATGGTGCTGTGGTACGGTGGACTAAGGCTGACCGGAGGGAGCCTGCCTGTGCTAAACCGGCTCTACGGATATGGAGATCTTCTTGGTGCTTCCTCCTATTGATCTATACGTCGTATATAAACTGTAGCCAAGTGGTACGGTGGACTAAGGCTGACCGGAGGGAGCCTGCCTGTGCTAAACCGGCTCTACGGATATGGAGATCTTCTTGGTGCTTCCTCCTATTGATCTATACGTCGCTGTAGCCAAGTGGTACGGTGGACTAAGGCTGACCGGAGGGAGCCTGCCTGTGCTAAACCGGCTCTACGGATATGGAGATCTTCTTGGTGCTTCCTCATATTGATCTATACGTCGTATATAAACTGTAGCCAAGTGAAGTCGAGCCATCCTCAAGTTTGGGGTATTCTAGAATCACAGCAAAGATCAGAGACTCAATTTTAATTTTAGGGACTGTTCAGGTGGTCACACGAAACATGGTTTATGGACCCTTTGCTGTGAAGATGACATGTGAGGAGCAAGATCGTGTGTTTGGAAACTCTGGAGACCTAGTATGGTATACAGATGGCTCAACGACAGACAGATACTGGTGCTGGGGAGTACTGCCTGAGATCAAGAGTGAAGAAAGTTTCAAGAGTATTCCAGGCTGAAGTAATGACTCTTTTCGCGAGAAATTGAAACAGGCCCAAGAAGCCTCGTATTTACATTTATACCGATACCCAGGCAGCAATCGAAACACTTGCGGATTTTATAATTCGGTGGAGTGTTTTGCTCTGTCCTTGCAAAACAGGATCACACTTCACAAGGTTCCGAAGAATAAGGAGGCAAACCGACTGGCTGGGCTGAGTTTATCGGACCCGAGCCAGCTGTAGGTTCTGTACTCTGCCGTTGTTTGGTATGCAACAAGCAACACCAAGCAAAATGAGATAACCTTCACGGCCATTTATGTAGCAAGCGTCTTTTAAAAAGGGTCCTTTATGGAGAGTAGAGAAGAGCGGAAGATATCTTGGGCAGAGCACAACTCAGGAAAATCATAGGGCTCATTATGGGACACTATGATCTGCACATGAACAGGATAGTTACTTACCAAGGAAAAACTTTGTGTAGGTTATGCACGTCACAGGACCGTAGGGACCTCCAACAGGATGAGCTAGTCAGTGGACTGTTGGCACCAATCTGCTGAACTAGTACTTAAAAGCTTTAGTTACACAATAGGTCCGTCGGTCGCAGTCTCTATATATCAGTCTATGTTTTGATCTATTTTTAACGTTTTTCACTTTCTTTTGTTAATTAATAAAAAGGAAAAACAACAGTATTACAATACACATGAGTAATATTTTTTCTTTTATTGTTTGTTTTCCCTTTCGCCTAACCATAAGCTTAATTCAACGTGAGCTGCAGATTTCCTCCTCGCTGCGAGGTTAGACCGAGATTCAGAGATCGACGTTGGCTACAGGAGACCTCATGTCCCATCGTGACAAGTTCTATCTACACATTTCTAACTAAGAAAGTTTTATCCATTGGGAAATTATCTTTTGTAGCACCATCATAGTAAAACTCAGAACCATAGTTTGAAATGAACGCGGTTGTGTATGTGTGTGTTCGAGAGAGACCGAGAGAGAGAGAGAGAGAGAGAGAGAGAGAGAGAGAGAGAGAGAGAGAGAGAGAGAGAGAGAGAGAGAGAGAGAGAGAGAGAGAGAGACGTAAAACTCACCTAAAAGGACTCAGAGAACCTGTCAACGAAATGATTGATAATAATTTAAAAATCTATTTTTTCACAATTACCAAACTGACCTCTTTGTCTGTCGTAAGCGTTTATGCACTCTGACGTCATAAACTGACTGACCAACGCAGTTTTACCAACTCCAGCAGCACCCAACATGGCAACATTGTAAGATATGACATCAGGCGAAGGTACAGGGGATAAAGGCGCAGGAGGGCACTCTGTCACGTCTCCTTGGGTGTCTCCTCCGAGACCTGGAGGTAGCAGACTGTTACTACGAGATCTTCTACGTCTGAAAGAATCCCCTCGGTTGACGACACCTGGTGGCAGAAAGTTCTAGGAATAACTTTACTTACTGTTTTTTTAATGTAATACTATACTTTACGAAGTAGAAAGAAAATCTGGTGATCTTGATATTTTAAATGATAAATAATTTTCAGGACCGCTGAATCCAAAAAAAAAATGTTTTATTTTGATGTGCGTGTGGGAGGGGTGTTTTAAAGTAATAAAAAAGTAAAAATTAAAAAAACAGAATTTAACAAAAACGGCTGCAACAGATTTAATCACATTTTTCACAACAGTAGTCCGTAAGTAATAAAATAAATCACAGTGGTCACTAGATCGGATTCGGGAACTGATAAAACAACTGAAAAATCAGTCTAACTGATCACCTTATTTCACTGAAATTTTTCTCAAATTTTAAAACTTAGGACTTTTTAAGTTTCTATTAAAATTAAAAATTAAAAGCAAAAAAAATATAAAGCCCAGGAATAAACCCCACATACCACAGTTTTTTTTTTCAATTTACTGTTGAACCTTAAACATCTTTAATTTCAAATTTGTTTCACTAACTTGTATTAAGATTCGTCAAAAATGACCAAAATTTTAAGAAAATATAAAATGGCCCCTATCCGAAAATTGAATGTGACAAGATTTGCTTAATGTTTTTGTTTGAGCAGGAATTACCTGATCATTGTGTATCTCACCTTTTGACGTGAAGCTAAAAGACCTTAATCTGTATGAGTCTTCATCTTCTGTCTGGTTGATGTTCTGGCTGTCAGGGACATCGAGGAAAGCCTGGGACTTGCGCTGGTACACGGAGTTCACTCTTCTGGCAGAACCTTTCCTGCGAAAACCTCCGGGACTCGGCGAATCGTTCACAGAAACTGCAACCGAAAGAAACTATTTTCCGTGCTTATTGTATCTAAGTTAAGGAGTTTATCACTAAGTATATCGGTAAGAGTATTAAACTATGTGTAAATAGGCATACTCGTATATTTAATATAATTTTTTACAAGTTTATTATCATAAATAATACTTTCAATATGTTCAAATTTTCCCCCTGCTCATTCCGAATTTGAAAAATGAGAAAAAATTTACCTTATATAAAAAAAACTGATTTCATTATGCAATCAACAATAAAAACTGCATATTCAAATTTATTAATTTAAATATTATAAATTCTATTATGCGCACATTTTTAATCAAATAATGTAGTAAAATGAGTTTGTAAAAAGATTTAAAAAATTATTATTGATATTTGTTTCTATCACGTCAGCGAGACAGCTGCGTGTCGATATTACTTTCGTTCGCAATAAGATAGTGACGTTTCTTACCTTGTAAGATGTTTACCCGGGGAAGGGTATCATAGCTTGCCTCGGCATTGTTTGTAAGATGTTTACCCGGGGAAGGGTATCATAGCTTGCCTCGGCATTGTTTGTAAGATGTTTACCCGGGGAAGGGTATCATAGCTTGCCTCGGCATTGTTTGTAAGATGTTTACCCGGGGAAGGGTATCATAGCTTGCCTCGGCATTGTTTGTAAGATGTTTACCCGGGAAGGGTATCATAGCTTGCCTCGGCATTGTTTGTAAGATGTTTACCCGGGGAAGGGTATCATAGCTTGCCTCGGCATTGTTTGTAAGATGTTTACCCGGGGAAGGGTATCATAGCTTGCCTCGGCATTGTTTGTAAGATGTTTACCCGGGGAAGGGTATCATAGCTTGCCTCGGCATTGTTTGTAAGATGTTTACCCGGGGAAGGGTATCATAGCTTGCCTCGGCATTGTTTGTAAGATGTTTACCCGGGAAGGGTAATAGGGTATCAAGGGTATCATAGCTTGCCTCGGCATTGTTTGTAAGATGTTTACCCGGGGAAGGGTATCATAGCTTGCCTCGGCATTGTTTGTAAGATGTTTACCCGGGGAAGGGTATCATAGCTTGCCTCGGCATTGTTTAATCTGATAACATTATTGACAATATTATTGGACTAAATGTATACATAAGCTATACCTTAGAAATCAAATTCTAAAGGGTTATTAATGGACTATATTGTTACAAAAACACCACAGGTCGAAACGAATTCAACAGGATATTGATGAACAAAATGTTTACATAATTACTAAAGCTGTACCAAAAGACTTAAATATTACTTTTATATAGACTGTGTCCTGGAAAAATCAAATTTCAAACAATTTTGCTACATAAAATTTTCCATAATTTATATAGGAAAAATAAAATTCAACGGAAAAATCATTGTAGGAAAAATAATTATAAATTCAGAACAAAATTCAACGTACAAAAAGTTGGAACAAATATTTACAAATCGTTAAATTTCGAAATGTGAGAAAGATGTGGATATTAAAAAAGACAAAATATTTTAATACTTCGTACCGTGGGAAAGTTCTAGACAGTGGAACGGCAAAGGAAAAATATTTTAATACTTCGTACCGTGAGAAAGTTCTAGACAGTGGAACGGCAAAGGTAAAATATTTTAATACTTAGTACCGTGGGAAAATTCTAGACAGTGGAACGGCAAAGGTAAAATATTTTAATACTTCGTACCGTGGGAAAGTTCTAGACAGTGGAACGGCAAAGGTAAAATATTTTAAAACTTCGTACCGTGAGAAAGTTCTAGACAGTGGAACGGCAAAGGTAAAATATTTTAATACTTCGTACCGTGGGAAAGTTCTAGACAATGGAACGGCAAAGGAAAAATATTTTACTACTTCGTACCGCGAGAAAGTTCTAGACAGTGGAACGGCAAAGGTAAAATATTTTAATACTTCGTACCGTAAGAAAGTTCTAGACAGTGGAACGGCAAAGGTAAAATATTTTAATACTTCGTACCGTGAGAAAGTTCTAGACAGTGGAACGGCAAAGACAAAATATTTTAATACTTCGTACCGTGGAAAAGTTCTAGACAGTGGAACGGTAAAGGAAAAATATTTTAATACTTCGTACCGTGAGAAAGTTCTAGAAAGTGGAACGGCAAAGGTAAAATATTTTAATACTTCGTACCGAGGGAAAGTTCTAGACAGTGGAACGGCAAAGGCAAAATATTTTAATACTTCGTACCGTGAGAAAGTTCTAGACAGTGGAACGGCAAAGGAAAAATATTTTAATACTTCATACAGTGGGAAAGTTCTAGACAGTGGAACGGCAAAGGTAAAATATTTTAATACTTCGTACCGTGAGAAAGTTCTAGACAGTGGAACGGCAAAGGAAAAATATTTTAATACTTCGTACCGTGGGAAATTTCTAGTTAGTAGATCGGCCAAGGATAAATATTTTAATATTTTATATCATGGAAAAGTTCTAGATAGAGGAACGGCCAAAAAAAAATATTTTAATACTTTGTATTGTGAGAAAGATTTTGATTGTGGAACGTCGAACACAAACTTTCCTTATACTTCGTACTGTGGGAATGTTTTGGATTATGTATCGTCCAAAATAAATTTTCTTTATACTTCGTACTGTGGGATTGTTTTGGATTATGTATCGTCCAAGATAAATTTTCTTTATACTCCGTACTGTGGGAATGTTTTGGATTATGTATCGCACAAGATAAATTTTCTTTATACTTCGTATTGTGGGAATGTTTTGGATTATGTATCGTCCAAGATAAATTTTCTTTATACTTCGTACTGTGGGAACGTTTTGGATTATGTATCGTCCAAGATAAATTTTCTTTATACTTCGTACTGTGAGAACGTTTTGGATTATGTATCGTCCAAGATAAATTTTCTTTATACTTCGTACTGTAGGAACGTTTTGGATTATGTATCGTAAAAGATAAATTTTCTTTATACTTCGTACTGTGGGAACGTTTTCAATTATGTATCGTCCAAGATAAATTTTCTTTATACTTCGTACTGTGGGAACGTTTTGGATTATGTATCGTCCAAGATAAATTTTCTTTATACTTCGTACTGTGGGAATGTTTTGGATTATGTATCGTCCAAGATAAATTTTCTTTATACTTCGTACTGTGGGAACGTTTTGGATTATGTATCGTCCAAGATAAATTTTCTTTATACTTCGTACTGTGGGAACGTTTTCGATTATGTATCGTCCAAGATAAATTTTCTTTATACTTCGTACTGTGGGAACGTTTTGGATTATGTATCGTCCAAGATAAATTTTCTATATACTTCGTACTGTAGGAATGTTTTGGATTATGTATCGTCCAAGATAAATTTTCTTTATACTTCGTACTGTGGGAATGTTTTGGATTATGTATCGTCCAAGATACATTTTCTTTATACTTCGTACTGTGGGAACGTTTTGGATTATGTATCGTCCAAGATAACTTTCTTTATACTTCGTACTGTGGCAATGTTTTGGATTATGTATCGTCCAAGATAAATTTTCTTAATACTTCGTACTGTGAGAACGTTTTGGATTATGTATCGTCCAAGATAAACTTTCTTTATACTTCGTACTGTGGGAACATTTTGGATTATGTATCGTCCAAGATAAATTTTCTTTATACTTCGTACTGTGGGAACATTTTGGATTATGTATCGTCCAAGATAAATTTTCTTTATACTTCGTACTGTGGGAACATTTTTTGGATTATGTATCGTACAAGATAAATTTTCTTTATACTTCGTACTGTGGGAACGTTTTGGATTATGTATCGTCCAAGATAAATTTTTTTTATACTTCGTACTGTGGGAACGTTTTGGATTATGTATCGTCCAAGATAAATTTTCTTTATACTTCGTACTGTGGGAACGTTTTCGATTATGTATCGTCCAAGATAAATTTTCTTTATACTTCGTACTGTGGGAACGTTTTGGATTATGTATCGTCCAAGATAAATTTTCTATATATTTCGTACTGTAGGAATGTTTTGGATTATGTATCGTCCAAGATAAATTTTCTTTATACTTCGTACTGTGGGAATGTTTTGGATTATGTATCGTCCAAGATACATTTTCTTTATACTTCGTACTGTGGGAACGTTTTGGATTATGTATCGTCCAAGATAACTTTCTTTATACTTCGTACTGTGGTAATGTTTTGGATTATGTATCGTCCAAGATAAATTTTCTTTATACTTCGTACTGTGGGAACGTTTTGGATTATGTATCGTCCAAGATAAATTTTCTTTATACTTCGTACTGGGGGAATGTTTTGGATTACGTATCGTACAAGATAAATTCTCTTTATACTTCGTACTGTGGGAATGTTTTGGATTATGTATCGTCCAAGATAACTTTCTTTATACTTCGTACTGTGGTAATGTTTTGGATTATGTAACGTCCAAGAAAAATTTTCTTTATACTTCGTACTGTGGGAACGTTTTGGATTATGTATCGTCCAAGATAAACTTTCTTTATACTTCGTACTGTGGGAACGTTTTGGATTATGTATCGTCCAAGATAAATTTTCTTATACTTCGTACTGTGGCAATGTTTTGGATTATGTATCGTACAAGATAAATTTTCTTTATAATTCGTACTGTGGGATCGTTTTGGATTATGTATCGTCCAAGATAACTTTCTTTATACTTCGTACTGTGGGAACGTTTTGGATTATGTATCGTCCAAGATAATTTTCTTTATAGTTTGTACTGTGGGAACGTTTTGGATTATGTATCGTCCAAGATAAATTTTGTTTATACTTCGTACTGTGGGAACGTTTTGGATTATGTATCGTCCAAGATAAACTTTCTTTATACTTCGTACTGTGGCAGTGTTTTGGATTATGTATCGTCCAAGATAAATTTTCTTTATACTTCGTACTGTGGCAATGTTTTGGATTATGTATCGTACAAGATAAATTTTCTTTATACTTCGTACTGTGGGAATGTTTTGGATTATGTATCGTCCATGATAAATTTTCTTTATACATCGTACTGTGGGATCGTTTTGGATTATGTATCGTACAAGATAAATTTTCTTTATACTTTGTACTGTGGGAACGTTTTCAATTATGTATCGTCCAAGATAAATTTTCTTTATACTTCGTACTGTGGGAACGTTTTGGATTATGTATCGTCCAAGATAAATTTTCTTTATACTTCGTACTGTGGGAACGTTTTGGATTATGTATCGTCCAAGATAAACTTTCTTTGTACTTCGTACTGTGGGAACGTTTTGGATTATGTATCGTCCCAGATATATTTTCTTTATACTTCGTACTGTGGGAACGTTTTGGATTATGTATCGTCCAAGATAAATTTTCTTTATACTTCGTACTGTGGGAACGTTTTGGATTATGTATCGTCCAAGATAACTTTCTTTATACTTCGTACTGTGGCAATGTTTTGGATTATGTATCGTCCAAGATAAATTTTCTTATACTTCGTACTGTGGCAATGTTTTGGATTATGTATCGTACAAGATAAATTTTCTTTATAATTCGTACTGTGGGATCGTTTTGGATTATGTATCGTCCAAGATAACTTTCTTTATACTTCGTACTGTGGGAACGTTTTGGATTATGTATCGTCCAAGATAATTTTCTTTATAGTTTGTACTGTGGGAACGTTTTGGATTATGTATCGTCCAAGATAAATTTTCTTTATACTTCGTACTGTGAGAACGTTTTGGATTATGTATCGTCCAAGATAAACTTTCTTTATACTTCATACTGTGGGAACATTTTGGATTATGTATCGTCCAAGATAAATTTTCTTCATACTTTGTACTGTGGGAACGTTTTGGATTATGTATCGTCCAAGATAAATTTTCTTTATACTTCGTACTGTGAGAACGTTTTGGATTATGTATCGTCCAAGATAAACTTTCTTTATACTTCATACTGTGGGAACGTTTTAGATTATATATCGTCCAAGATAAATTTTCTTTATACTTCGTACTGTGGGATCGTTTTGGATTATGTATCGTCCAAGATAACTTTCTTTATACTTCGTACTGTGGGAACGTTTTGGATTATATATCGTCCAAGATAAACTTTCTTTATACTTCGTACTGTGGGAATGTTTTGGATTATGTATCGTCCATGATAAATTTTCTTTATACTTCGTACTGTGGGATCGTTTTGGATTATGTATCGTACAAGATAAATTTTCTTTATACGTCGTACTGTGGGAATGTTTTGGATTATGTATCGTACAAGATAAATTTTCTTTATACTTCGTACTGTGGGAATGTTTTGGATTATGTATCGTACAAGATAAATTTTCTTTATACTTCGTACTGTGGGAATGTTTTGGATTATGTATCGTCCAAGATAAATTTTCTTATACTTCGTACTGTGGGAATGTTTTGGATTATGTATCGTACAAGATAAATTTTCTTTATACTTCGTACTGTGGGAATGTTTTGGATTATGTATCGTACAAGAAAAAATTTTCTAATACTTCGTACTGTGGGAATGTTTTGGATTATGTATCGTACAAAATAAATTTTCTTTATACTTCGTACTGTGGGACGTTTTGGATTATGTATCGTCCAAGATAAATTTTCTTTATACTTCGTACTGTGGGAATGTTTTGGATTATGGATCGTCCGAGATAAACATTCTTTATACTTCGTACTGTGGGAACGGTTTCGAGTATGGAATGTCCAAGATAAACTTTCTTTATACTTCGTACTGTGATAACGGTTTAGAGTATGGAATGTCCAAGATAAACTGTTTTATTCTTCGTACTGTGGGAACAGTTTGGAGTATGGAATGTCCAAGATAAACTTTCATTATACTTCGTACTGTGGGAACGGTTTAGAGTATGGAATGTCCAAGATAAACTTTTTTATACTTCGTACTGTGGGAACGGTGTAGAGTATGGAATGTCAAAGATAGACTTTCTTTATACTTCGTACTGTGATAACGTTTTGGAGTATGAAATGTCCAATATAAACTTTCTGTATACGTCGTACTATGGGATCGGTTTCGAGTATGGAATGTCCAAGATAAACTTTCTGTATACTTCGTACTGTGATAACGGTTTGGAGTATGGAATGTCCAATATAAACTTTCTGTATACTTCGTACTGTGGGAACGGTTTCGAGTATGGAATGTCCAAGATAAACTTTCATTATACTTCATACTGTGGGAACGGTTTAGAGTATGGAATGTCCAAGATAAACTTTCTGTATACTTCGTACTGTGGGAACTGTTTCGAGTATGGAATGTCCAAGATAAACTTTCTGTATACTTCGTACTGTGGGTACGGTTTCGAGTATGGAATGTCCATAATAAACTTTCTGTATACTTCGTACTGTGGGATCGGTTTCGAGTATGGAATGTCCAAGATAAACTTTCTGTATACTTCGTACTGTGATAACGGTTTGGAGTATGAAATGTCCAATATAAACTTTCTGTATACTTCGTACTGTGGGAACTGTTTCGAGTATGGAATGTCCAAGATAAACTTTCTATATACTTCGTACTGTGGGTACGGTTTCGAGTATGGAATGTCCATAATAAACTTTCTGTATACTTCGTACTGTGGGAACGGTTTAGAGTATGGAATGTCCAAGATAAACTTTCTGTATACTTCGTACTGTGGGAACGGTTTCGAGTATGGAATGTCCAAGATAACCTTTCTGTATACTTCGTACTGTGGGAACGGTTTAGAGTATGGAATGTCCAAGATAAACTTTCTGGATACTTCGTACTGTGGGAACGGTTTCGAGTATGGAATGTCCAAGATAAACTTTCTTTATACTTCGTACTGTGGGAACGGTTTCGAGTATGGAATGTCCAAGATAAACTTTATGTATAATTCGTACTGTGATAACGGTTTCGAGTATGGAATGTCCAAGATAAACTTTTTTTATACTTCGTACTGTGGGAACGGTTTCGAGTATGGAATGTCAAAGATAAACTTTCTGTATTTCTGTACTGTGGCAAAGTTTTAAAGTCTGATTTTACGTTCGTCTGATCAGCCTGAATTACATTGAAAACAAAATGGGGAAATCTATTCGACGACCATGAACGGAATTTGAAAATGTTGAATGTTTATTTATGCGTACTTCGTTGCTGATTATGAAAGTAAAAATTAGGTTTCAAAAAAGTTTAAAGTAAATTAATTATTTTTAAATTTCGCAATAATCATGTCAATGAAGTTTTTGAGTTAGTATCCTAACTCAAGTTTAAGTTTAAATTTACTTTAGTAAATAATGTTATATGGTAATTATTATATAGATTAAAACCACAAAACTAAGAGATTTCGGAAAAATATAGAAAGGTTTGTTTATCAAGAAACGCTAGTTATAAAGAAAACTAATACTCAGCTGGTCTCCGAAGTCGTTTTTTGGTACATAACTAAAGGACTTGGCAAATGTTTCAGGAAAACCCAAAATAGAAGTCATTACAAGCCAGGCCTATTGTCATCAATGTTTATGACTTTCTGTAATGTACTTCAGATTTCAAAATGCCCGCCTATTATTAGTCTTCCGTGAAACAAAACATCTATGTCCGGGGTAAACAATCTATTCGCAGAATTCATCGACCAGCTTACTGAACTGTAACCTGTCCAGCAATAATCCTTTCAATTTGAATCTTCCGGTGTGATCCTAAGGAGCGTGTCATAGATCTTTGTAATTTAATAAAATTGATACAAATATTACAAAATATATCTGTTTTCCCATGAAATTACGATGCAGCGTTTGTTAAAATAAGGAAACCTAACTAAATAACACAAATATCTCATAATGTACTAAAGAAAACACAACAAAAAGTTGCTGCATTGAAATGTTTTTGTGTTGGATTAGTTATAAGTTCTTTTGTATAACTGTTACAAATTAATAACAATATGGTAATGTTTATAGACCAATTTATAGATAATTCACCTTCTAGTTATCATTTTAGTACTTTTACTGAAATGAGCACAAAAATATAAGTTTTTTCTGGAAATCAAAAGAAATTATAAGAACCATGGTTAAACAACACGCCAAATATTACCAGTGATTTCCAAAACTCAAGACGGATCATTACATCTTTCAATATCTCAAAATTTATCTTATTATCGCAAACCTTTTAAACAAGAAATGTTTTACTGGCTGTCGTTTTGTATGATACTACCCATGTTCGCTTCAAACCTTCACCTCAAAACTCTTTTAGAAGAAATGTTTTACTGGCTGTCGTTTTGTATGATACTACCCAAGTAGTATGTAAGGTCAGTTCGGGCAGACAGTCATTAGGGAATCCCCAGGTCATTAAGAAAATGTAAACAAGACTGGCGCCAGTCTTAGCCCGAGGTCACTGGATTACAGATGTAAACAAACATGACGACACATGGTCATTACGCAATGTAAACAAGACCGGCCTACGTTTCGGTTTGGGCAGACGGTCATGAGGGAATCCCGGCCAGTCTTAGGGAACCCCGGTCACCCGGGGTCACTGGATTACAAATGTAAACAAACATGACGACACACACACACACACAAATATACACACTCTCATGTAAACAAGGATATAGTGGCACTTCAGGTAGACGGTCATGAGGGAATCCCGGTCATTAAGGAATTTAAACAAGACTGGCGCTCCGGATGCGGAAAATCGCAGTTTGTTATAAAATTTTTAAAGAACATGTCTGAGTTATGCAATGTAGAATTTAAAAATATTTATTGGCACTACGCTGTATGGCAGCCGTCATTAAAGATCAGTAATATTCCGATAATATTCCAAGAAGGCCTACCGGACATGAATTCCGTTGATCCTTCATCACCGAATCTTATAATAATAATAGACGATTTAATGCGAGAATACAACGCTAGTGTTGTCGATATATTTACCAAAGGAAGTCACCATCGAAATATTAGCGTGTTTTTTATTACGCAAAACTTATTTCATCAAGGCAAAGGGCAGAGAGATATTTCCCCAACGCTCAGTATATTGTTTATTTCAAAACCCGCGTAATAGGAGTCAAATTAGGCACCTGGCGCAACAAGTTCATCCAGAAAACCCAAAATTTGTACAAGAAGCGTACACTGACGCGACGCGAGAGCCTCACGGATATCTGTTGTTTGATATGAAACAGTCAACATCGGAAGACCTGAGAATTAGAACTTGTATATTTCCGACGGATATCATGTAAACAAGTATATAGTGTCAGTTCGGGCAGACGGTCATGAGGGAATCCCGGTCATTAAGGCATGTAAACAAGACTGGCCTACGTTTCGGAAATCCTCTTTGCTGAAGGCATGACGTAATCACTTAATGACTTTAAATCCACAGGGCCAGTGCTATGGTCCTACAATAGGAATTGAATCTGATTTCGGGAAAATCGTACACGTAAAGAAATAAAGAAGAAATACACTGTCTTCAAATACCCACATACACGTATAATATTTTCAATAGCTTATTATGTATAAAATTAACTAGCGGTATAACATAGTTTTAAAAACGTAAGTGTCACGATGTCGGATGATAATAAAGCTGTAAGCTCCTACCACAATAACCGAGTTAAGTCGTTGAAAAGAATACGAATGACAAACGTATTGAAAGCAAATCACTTGAGAAGAATATTTACTTACTGCTGGCGATAATAGTCGAAACTTTCCAATATAGATTACTCATTAAGGCAATGTCCATCACGACTAAGAGTCTGCCAAACAAATGTGTTTACTGGCAATTAAGAACCAGAGATTTGGACTTTACAGAAATGACAAATATTGTCTTTGTGACGTTTTGTAGAAACCCACATCGTAAATAAAGCCATAATAAGATGTTCGTGAAAGTTTAATATCATATATAAACCCCAAATCCATATAGACTACTCATCAGTCCTACCTGGTATTTCCTAGTGTTTTTTGACGGTTGTTATCCGAGTTATCCAAGTAGTAGTTAGTGTGTGTAGAATATAGGCAAGTGTTGTGTTAAGTGTAGAGTGTAAAAAGTAAAAGACTAAAAAATGGGTGCAGTTGCAGATTTTCAAGGCTTTCGAGACAACTCGGGATGTTACATAATAAAAGAGTTTGCCGTTATATCTGTTATCAGCAAGTGGTTGCAGCACTGGATCGTCGGTCCGCCTTACGAGTTTTTCTAATTTAACGAAAAATAGAAAAAAGGAATGTAGTTGGTTGACTCACAATTATCACGGTATAAAATGGGACGACGGTTCAATAAGTTACGGATCGTTTATAAAAGACTTGAAATTAATATGCGAAGAAATTACTACCGTCTACGCAAAGGGTAAAGAAAAGTGTTTGTTCCTAGAGAAATTGTTAGGTATAAGAATTATAAATTTAGAAGAATTGGAATGCCCATCACTTAAAGTGTTGAATGCAAAGGCGGATGTCACCCGTTGTTTTTATCATAAGAAGTGTAAGAGATATGTATGCGCATTGAGTAATGTTAAAGTGCTGAATAATTGGTTTCACGAAGATGAATGCGGATCAGATCCACAATTGTCTAGCACGCCTGCCTGTGCCTCACTACGGGGTTTATGCAGCAGATCAGTTGCCGATGTATGGTGGGACGCCTAGTTGTATCGTTATAAACACCAAACCTGGACGCCATTGGGTGGCCGTTTATATTAGCAGCAACAGAGAGTCGGAATATTGTGATCTTGAAGATTTTTTATCTCTGTTTTTCATACAGTACATACGATAACGATTGAAAAATTTGCTGTTTATTTAATAATACTTTTGGAAATTACAACATGTGGTCAAGTATGACTCAGCATTGTTGCAGTCAAAGATAAGAGTTCACGCATGCGCGTTGTCATTATGTTACCGGTATATAAAACACAGGTTCTATAGAGCCTCATTCTCAGTCCGAATACAATGGAGACCACATTCCATAAGAGACGTACACCGTACGAAAGAAGCAAGAAAAGTAAGTGCAATAAAAATGTACTTGCGGAAGAAGTGGAAAAAGTAGAAACTACTAATACCGTCGAAAAGAAAAGAACCAACAGATGTTTGTCACCTCTACTTTTAAATACTTGGTATTCTTTGAATAGGAGTCAAACCAAATCAACTACAATTGGATTAGATATTGACAACATGTGTGAACCGAGATTACAAATACGAAAATCGGACTCAAACAGCGGGATATCTCTAAATATTAACGAATGGAACGCTTTACTACAAAAATACGAATATATTTCCAACTTTTTTGAGGGAAGCAAACAGAATTTCGAAAATTTCGATTTAGATAAACACCAAGTTGTTTTCCAAATGATTTACGGCAAGAGATCTATTGTAATCCGTGAACTACGTTGTATGCAGCCTCACCTTTACCAACCAGACACGTTGGTTATACAGGAGTCGACATGGAAGGGGATACTACAGATGTCGAGCTGTATCTCCAGTTATTTTCACTTGTGTTCTCTGAGATCGTCGCCAGCCTATAACTACTTTCAAGATATCAAGAATAAAGTTGTGTGTTATTTATTAGCAAACGTACCAAGTGACTCAACGAACGACGATTCCGTAATAAAAACTATGTAATAAAATATTTAGAAGGAATGGATGTGAGTGATTGTAAAATTGAATCTAATCAAATAGAGCAAGACTTGCTTTTATCTGAAATTAAAATTTTGTGCATCAATATCTTTTTGAATTACTTTAAGATACATCTGTTTTATAAAGAAATTAATGAATGAATGTTAAATAACCTTAATGTAAAATAAATATTATTAATTATTGTAAATATATCTGTGTTCGGAATTTCGTTGTTATTATTTCAAATCCTTTTAAAATCGAATATTAGAATGATGGATAATGAAAAAATTGAATCTAATCAAATAAAGCAAGACGTGATGTTATCTGAAATTAAAAATTTTGTGCATCAATATATTTTTGGATTACTTTAAGATACATCTGTCGTATAAAGAAATTAATGAATGAATTTTAAATAACCTTAATGTAAAAGAAAATATTATTAATTATTGTAAATATATCTATGTTCGGAATTTCGTTATTATTATTATTCTTTCAAATCCTTTAAAATCGAATATTAAAATGATGGATAATGAAAAAAGAATTATTCATAAGGTTTATTGTACTTGTATTACACATTTTTAAACCGTTTTCACCATGGGGGCGTGCACACGATGATGTAACTAAATTACCACAGTTTATTACACAACTTAATATTATTTTATGTCCTAATTTTAATCCATTCTTTTAAATCCTAAATACATAAATTAATACGAAAGTCTAAAGATTAATTCACTAACCTTCGTTTACAGCAACACGCTATTATTATTTTCACTTTTAAATACACTAACACAACACTTTGTATAGAATGTATAGTTTAGCAGCATTTTAGACAATATGGTAGATCCTGTATAGCATACGTGTGTCGCAATTTTAAGAAAAAAGAAGATTAAGTATTAAGGCGAATTACCAACGTAACAGTGGTGAGCATTGATCAAGTTTTGGAGAGGTCTTGTAAAAGCGTTAAAATCATGCAAAATGAGTATATACACTCGTGCTGACTGGGAGTGTTACCGATAACTTTCTGCAATAGGATTTAATTCCTCACCTATTACATATTCTAATATTTTGTTCTATGTTGTACTACTACTACTGCTATTTCAAACATCAATTTATTTTTGGATATGATTACACAAATGTGAAAATCATTGTTAACGAGAGTAATGAAAATTTTGTAACATTACTTCTCATCCCCGTGTAGTCGGAGATAGTATACAAAATTACAATACGTTACAGTTTTACATTCTTTCTGCGTTTAAAAATATTATTTCAAACAACTAATCGACTCACGTACTTTTTAAATGAATTTAATGAAAAATTAAAATTTATCTGTGGAACTAGGAGTATTGATTGTATATTATTAAACCAGTTTTGTATATTTGCATAATCACACCCCCCCCCCATATATAAAGTTTTTACAGGCTTAATGACATACTCACTACCCCTAGATTTATAATATGGAAATGCGTTGTTCTGTTTCACGATGAACGTCTCATACCGCTATGACATTCACAAGAACTCTATCACATTGGGCACTGTAATACAGTTGTATGCTTTTGCGGAGGACGGATTATAGGCATTACGATATTTTTATTTCACAATGTTCTGGCGTCTTACGTTTCGGATTCTTGTATATTATTAAGTCATAATATATTCAACTAATGGTATTTATGAAATATCAATAAGCTCTGTGTATTTTCCAAATAATTTTAATTCCAAATAATAGCTACGACGGAAGAAGTCAGATTTCATTACTTTATGAAATCTAAACCCGTCTTTACCGACTATTTGAATAAAACGGAAAAGAAAATGCTTGAAACATTTATATTATAGGTCTTATCCAGTAATATTAATACATAAAGTATACTTTATAAAGATTCCAAATAATTTAAAGTTACAACGGAAGAAGTCAGATTTCATTACTTTATGAAATCTAAACCCGTCTGTACCGACTATTTGAATAAAACGGAAAAGAAAATGCTTGAAACATTTATATTATAAGTTCTTAACCAGTAATATTAATACATAAAGTATACTTTATACAGAAATAGGAAAATGCGCGGGAGTAGTGAGTGTGTTATTGAGTCATATCGTGGCTTCTTATTGTAACCCTGTCTGTCGTCTGTTACATACAAATTTAGTTTCATTTGTTGTAAAACCGTCTCTGGCGTCTGTTATATAAAACACACACACACACACACACACACACACACACACACACACACACACACACACACACACACACACACACACACACACACAAACCAAGTTCAAGCCCAGTTCGACTCATTTTTTCAAACAATTTCAAAAAAAAAAATCGTTAAAAAAGTTATCACTAAAAAGTCGAAAATAAAAAAATTAAAAAAAGTTTCTAAAAAACGCTTACTTTTTTTGTAAGCAAAAAAAAAATATTGCGCTTTTTCAATTCACGTATAATCTGCACCAAAAATAAGAAATAAATTTCTTATCAATCGGAGATTGGGTGCAGATTATACGTGAATTGAAAAAGCGTTTTTTAGAAACTATCTTAAATATACACATTGCACAAACGTTCCAGCTTTTAATATTTATTTTAAACGATTTTTTTGCATCCCAACTCAAGTTGATGTGAACAAAACAAAAACAATTTACAGGCCAATGTTTGTTTTTAAGAGTCACTCGAGTTAATATACTGCGAACCTATTCTCTGACAATAAGAAAAAGTACAGAATTTCATCAAAATCGGCCTGCAACTTTATATATCTATCGATATCTCAAAGTATTTTTAATATATATTTTGTATAGTGAGAAATTAAACAGTTATACAGTATATTGTATTAAAAAAAAAAACTTTAAAGTGTTTATCCTAGTTATGAATTTTAATTTTTAAATATTTATTTTAAGACAATTTTAAACCGGTTATATAGTTTTAAAACAACTACAACTAAATTTTAAGAAACAAATTGTTTATTATATAATAAGTAAACAAATAAAATAATTCCATGTTCAGAAAATAGTTTAGAATAACTAGTACACACTATTCATTTTACTGGATATTTATTTTATAATTTATTAACCTCTTTCCATTTAAAATTCATGCTTAAATTTTTACTATAAACTAAATTTAAATAAACTATTTAAATAGTTGTCTTTTTTTATTACAAATAATATAATTATACATTAAAAATAAATAATATTAATATTGGCATAGTTAGTGGGAAATTAAAAAAGTTTAAAAAACTTGCTCCTATAGCGTGTTGGAGCATGCTCAATAGTTGTGGCTTTATGAGTACGAGTCGCACGGTGTTGGATGATATTTGTTGTGTAGCCTCATGTGGCTTTATGAGTACGAGTCGCACTGTGTTGGATGATACTTGTTGTATAGACTCATGTGGCTTTATGAGTAGGAGTAGCACTGTGTTGGATGATACTTGTTGTGTAGACTCATGTGGCTTTATGAGTACGAGTCGCACTGTGTTGGATGATACTTGTTGTGTAGACTCATGTGGCTTTATGAGTACGAGTCGCACGGTGTTGGATGATACTTGTTGTGTAGACTCATGTGGCTTTATGAGTACGAGTCGCACGGTGTTGAATGATACTTGTTGTGTAGACTCATGTGGCTTTATGAGTACGAGTCGCACTGTGTTGGATGATACGTGTTGTGTAGACTCATGTGGCTTTATGAGTACGAGTCGCACTGTGTTGAATGATACTTGTTGTGTAGACTCATGTGGCTTTATGAGTACGTGTCGCACGGTGTTGGATGATACTTGTTGTGTAGACTCATGTGGCTTTATGAGTACGAGTCGCACGGTGTTGGATGATACTTGTTGTGTAGACTCATGTGGCTTTATGAGTACGTGTCGCACGGTGTTGGATGATACTTGTTGTGTAGACTCATGTGGCTTTATGAGTACGAGTCGCACTGTGTTGGATGATACTTGTTGTGTAGCCTCATGTGGCTTTATGAGTACGAGTCGCACTGTGTTGGATGATACTTGTTGTGTAGACTCATGTGGCTTTATGAGTACGAGTCGCACTGTGTTGGATGATACTTGTTGTGTAGACTCATGTGGCTTTATGAGTACGTGTCGCACGGTGTTGGATGATACTTGTTGTGTAGACTCATGTGGCTTTATGAGTACGAGTCGCACTGTGTTGGATGATACTTGTTGTGTAGACTCATGTGGCTTTATGAGTACGAGTCGCACTGTGTTGGATGATACTTGTTGTGTAGACTCATGTGGCTTTATGAGTACGAGTCGCACGGTGTTGGATGATACTTGTTGTGTATACTCATGTGGCTTTATGAATACGAGTCGCACATTGTTTTAATTGAAATAATCGCGTTAAGAGCTAAGCGACTAAGTTACATTGAACACAAAAATAAACCCTATCAAATTTATTTTCATTTTTATACTGTTTGAATATTTACAAACCTAACTAATGAAGAACGTAACGTTAATTAAAAAGGTGGAATCGGATTTTTTAAAAGATTTGTAATGACCACCATTTTGAAAGAGTTGAAATGATTACGAAATTTACTAAAACTGACTTTCAGTGCCCACTTTAAAAATAGTTCAGTGCTTACTTTGGAAGTAGTTTGTTGCCCAAATATGAAGATAGCTTACTGTTCAATTTGAAAATATTTCAGTGCCCGGTTTAAAAACAGTTTATTACTCAATATGAGAATAGTTTACTGCCCAATTTGAAAACAATTTATTGACAAGATTGAAAAACAATTTAGTGACCAGTTTAAAAATGCCAAATTTGAAAATAGTTATTACCAATTTTTAAATAGTTTAATGCCCAATTTGAATGTAGTTTACTGCCCAATTTGAAAACAGTTTAGTGACCAGGTTTAAAACATTTTATTTTTAATTGCCCAATATGACAATTGTGTATGGCCAAATTTGAAAATAATTACTGCCCATGTTGGAAAAAGTTTATTGACAAATTGAAAAGAGTGTAGTGCCAAGTTTGAAAATAGGTTAGTACATGCTTTGAAGATAGTTTGATGCCTACTTAGGAAATAGTTCAGTGAGTAGTTTGAAAAGAGTTTAAGTCTCACTTTGAAAATAATTTAGTGACTAGGTTGACAAAAAATTAGTGATTAGTTGCGGGATGCAGGGGAGTGCAGACTAGCTGCACCTATTGAGAGGATTTAGACGTCCCTCGCGGTACCCGAGTCTAACACACACTTACAACACTACACTTACGACTTTAACACTTTACACTCACACTTACATTTAGGGAGGCGATAATAGCCTCAATGAGCTAGTGACAAATTGAAAGTAATTTAGTGCTCAGTTTGAATATACTGTATTTTATTGCCCTGTTCGAAGTTGCCCAGTTTAGTGCTCAGTTTGAAAATACTGTATTTTATTGCCATGTTCGAAGTTGCCCAGTTTAGTGCTCAGTTTGAAAATACTGTATTTTATTGCCCTGTTCGAAGTTGCCCAGTTTAGTGCTCAGTTTGAAAATAATGTATTTTATTGCCCTGTTCGAAGTTGCCCAGTTTAGTGCTCAGTTTGAAAATACTGTATTTTATTGCCCTGTTCGAAGTTGCCCAGTTTAGTGTTCAGTTTGAAAATACTGTATTTTATTGCCCTGTTCGAAGTTGCCCAGTTTAGTGCTCAGTTTGAAAATACTGTATTTTATTGCCCTGTTCGAAGTTTCCCAGTTTAGTGCTCAGTTTGAAAATAATGTATTTTATTGCCCTGTTCGAAGTTGCCCAGTTTAGTGCTCAGTTTGAAAATACTGTATTTTATTGCCCTGTTCGAAGTTGCCCAGTTTAGTGCTCAGTTTGAAAATACTGTATTTTATTGCCCTGTTCGAAGTTGCCCAGTTTAGTACTCAGTTTGAAAATACTGTATTTTATTGCCCTGTTCGAAGTTGCCCAGTTTAGTGCTCAGTTTGAAAATACTGTATTTTATTGCCCTGTTCGAAGTTGCCCAGTTTAGTGCTCAGTTTGAAAAAAAATGATTACCCAGTTTAAAATAAGTTTAGTGTTCACTTTAAAAATAGCTTAGTGCTCATTTTAGAAATAGTTTAATTTCCAGTTTTGAAATTGTTTAGTTTCCAGTTCGGAAAAAAGTTGACAACAATTTTAAAATAGTTTTGTAGACAAGTTTCAAAGTACTTTAGTACACAGTATGGAAACAGTTTTGTAGTCAACTTTGAAGGTAGTTTAGTGCACAGTTTGGAAACAGTTTTGTAGTCAACCATGAAAGTAGTTTAGTGCACAGTTTGGAAACAGTTTTGTAGTCAACCATGAAAGTAGTTTAGTGCACAGTTTGGAAACACTTTTGTAGTCAACTTTGAAAGTAGTTTATTGCACAGTTTGGAAACATTTTTGTAGTTAACTTTGAAAGTAGTTTATTGCACAGTTTGGAAACAGTTTTGTAGTCAACTATGAAAGTAGTTTAGTGCACAGTTTGGAAACACTTTTGTAGTCAACTATGAAAGTAGTTTATTGCACAGTTTGGAAACAGTTTTGTAGTCAATTATGAAAGTAGTTTAGTGCACAGTTTGGAAACAGTTTTGTAGTCAACTATGAAAGTAGTTTAGAGCAAAGTTAGGAAACAGTTTTGTAGTCAACCATGAAAGTAGTTTAGTGCACAGTTTGGAAACAGTTTTGTAGTCAACTATGAAAGTAGTTTAGTGCACAGTTTGGAAACAGTTTTGTAGTCAACTATGAAAGTAGTTTAGTGCACAGTTTGGAAACAGTTTTGTAGTCAACTTTGAAAGTAGTTTATTGCACAGTTTGGAAACAGTTTTGTAGTCAACTATGAAAGTAGTTTAGTGCACAGTTTGGAAACACTTTTGTAGTCAACTATGAAAGTAGTTTATTGCACAGTTTGGAAACAGTTTTGTAGTCAATTATGAAAGTAGTTTAGTGCACAGTTTGGAAACAGTTTTGTAGTCAACTATGAAAGTAGTTTAGAGCAAAGTTAGGAAACAGTTTTGTAGTCAACCATGAAAGTAGTTTAGTGCACAGTTTGGAAACAGTTTTGTAGTCAACTATGAAAGTAGTTTAGTGCACAGTTTGGAAACAGTTTTGTAGTCAACTATGAAAGTAGTTTAGTGCACAGTTTGGAAACAGTTTTGTAGTCAACTATGAAAGTAGTTTAGTGCACAGTTTGGAAACAGTTTTGTAGTCAACTATGAAAGTAGTTTAGTGCACAGTTTGGAAACAGTTTTGTAGTCAACTATGAAAGTAGTTTAGTGCACAGTTTGGAAACAGTTTTGTAGTCAACTATGAAAGTAGTTTATTGCACAGTTTGGAAACAGTTTTGTAGTCAACTATGAAAGTAGTTTAGTGCACAGTTTGGAAACAGTTTTGTAGTCAACTATGAAAGTAGTTTATTGCACAGTTTGGAAACAGTTTTGTAGTCAACTATGAAAGTAGTTTATTGCACAGTTTGGAAACAGTTTTGTAGTCAACTATGAAAGTAGGTTAGTGCACAGTTTGGAAACAGTTTTGTAGTCAACTATGAAAGTAGTTTAGTGCACAGTTTGGAAACAGTTTTGTAGTCAACTATGAAAGTAGTTTAGTGCACAGTTTGGAAACAGTTTTGTAGTCAACTATGAAAGTAGTTTATTGCACAGTTTGGAAACAGTTTTGTAGTCAACTATGAAAGTAGTTTATTGCACAGTTTGGAAACAGTTTTGTAGTCAACTATGAAAGTAGTTTATTGCACAGTTTGGAAACAGTTTTGTAGTCAACTATGAAAGTAGTTTATTGCACAGTTTGGAAACAGTTTTGTAGTCAACTATGAAAGTAGTTTATTGCACAGTTTGGAAACAGTTTTGTAGTCAACTATGAAAGTAGTTTATTGCACAGTTTGGAAACAGTTTTGTAGTCAACTATGAAAGTAGTTTATTGCACAGTTTGGAAACAGTTTTGTAATCAACTATGAAAGTAGTTTAGTGCACAGTTTGGAAACAGTTTTGTAGTCAACTATGAAAGTAGTTTATTGCACAGTTTGGAAACAGTTTTGTAGTCAACTATGAAAGTAGTTTATTGCACAGTTTGGAAACAGTTTTGTAGTCAACTATGAAAGTAGTTTATTGCACAGTTTGGAAACAGTTTTGTAGTCAACTATGAAAGTAGTTTAGTGCACAGTTTGGAAACAGTTTTGTAGTCAACTATGAAAGTAGTTTATTGCACAGTTTGGAAACAGTTTTGTAGTCAACTATGAAAGTAGTTTAGTGCACAGTTTGGAAACAGTTTTGTAGTCAACTATGAAAGTAGTTTATTGCACAGTTTGGAAACAGTTTTGTAGTCTACTTTGAAAGTAGTTTAGTGCACAGTTTGGAAACAGTTTTGTAATCAACTATGAAAGTAGTTTAGTGCACAGTTTGGAAACAGTTTTGTAGTCAACTATGAAAGTAGTTTAGTGCACAGTTTGGAAACAGTTTTGTAGTCAACTATGAAAGTAGTTTATTGCACAGTTTGGAAACAGTTTTGTAGTCAACTATGAAAGTAGTTTATTGCACAGTTTGGAAACAGTTTTGTAGTCAACTATGAAAGTAGTTTATTGCACAGTTTGGAAACAGTTTTGTAGTCAACTATGAAAGTAGTTTATTGCACAGTTTGGAAACAGTTTTGTAGTCAACTATGAAAGTAGTTTATTGCACAGTTTGGAAACAGTTTTGTAGTCAACTATGAAAGTAGTTTATTGCACAGTTTGGAAACAGTTTTGTAGTCAACTATGAAAGTAGTTTATTGCACAGTTTGGAAACAGTTTTGTAATCAACTATGAAAGTAGTTTAGTGCACAGTTTGGAAACAGTTTTGTAGTCAACTATGAAAGTAGTTTATTGCACAGTTTGGAAACAGTTTTGTAGTCAACTATGAAAGTAGTTTATTGCACAGTTTGGAAACAGTTTTGTAGTCAACTATGAAAGTAGTTTATTGCACAGTTTGGAAACAGTTTTGTAGTCAACTATGAAAGTAGTTTAGTGCACAGTTTGGAAACAGTTTTGTAGTCAACTATGAAAGTAGTTTATTGCACAGTTTGGAAACAGTTTTGTAGTCAACTATGAAAGTAGTTTAGTGCACAGTTTGGAAACAGTTTTGTAGTCAACTATGAAAGTAGTTTATTGCACAGTTTGGAAACAGTTTTGTAGTCTACTTTGAAAGTAGTTTAGTGCACAGTTTGGAAACAGTTTTGTAATCAACTATGAAAGTAGTTTAGTGCACAGTTTGGAAACAGTTTTGTAGTCAACTATGAAAGTAGTTTATTGCACAGTTTGGAAACAGTTTTGTAGTCAACTATGAAAGTAGTTTATTGCACAGTTTGGAAACAGTTTTGTAGTCAACTATGAAAGTAGTTTATTGCACAGTTTGGAAACAGTTTTGTAGTCAACTATGAAAGTAGTTTAGTGCACAGTTTGGAAACAGTTTTGTAGTCAACTATGAAAGTAGTTTATTGCACAGTTTGGAAACAGTTTTGTAGTCAACTATGAAAGTAGTTTAGTGCACAGTTTGGAAACAGTTTTGTAGTCAACTATGAAAGTAGTTTATTGCACAGTTTGGAAACAGTTTTGTAGTCTACTTTGAAAGTAGTTTAGTGCACAGTTTGAAAATAGTTTAATACCTAATTTAATGCTAGTTCGAAAATAGTTTAATGTCCAGTTTGAAAACAATTTTGTAGACAAGTTTGAAAATATTTTTGTTTCTACTTTGAAAATAGTTTAGTAAACAGTTTGAAAATAGTTGAAGATCGGTGCTTATTTGAAGAATCTAAAGTCAGGTTTTACCATAATTAGGCTAAGATATTAGCTGATATCATAGCTGGGGTTTGTCTTTATGACTACAGGAATTATTTAACTTTTTTATTTTTATTTCTGCATAAGCGTGCAATTAGAGAGGGATTATCAGACTGAATGGAATTGATTATATGTTAAAAAATGTAACTGCTCAAATGCCGTGTTGTATTCGTTAAGCAGATTTATTGTTGCCTGAACAAAGTCCATTACTGAACTATCGTACTTGTAGTAGTCATGTTAAATTTACTTGACTAACATATTATGTGATTTTAAATTTGAAAAATAAAAAAATCAGAAATGTTGAATAGTTAAACGTGCAAGTTAAAATAAATGGCATTACTTTAGACGGACACTCGATTATGGACAGTGTAATCGATTACAGTGCAGTGCATCACTACAATCAGATTTCACTTCAGAATCGATTATATCTTCGTTATTATATTTGTTATCGAATAAGAAGGATTAGGCACTCAGTTCTGCTCGCCTACAAAAATATACAATATTTTGCATCTCCTTAAAAACATAATAATGCGTAGGTTAGGTTAGGTTATCGAGGTTTTAGGTTATGTCTCACAGGATAACACCACCACTGGCTGCAGCTGAGGGTTTCTTGCGTCTGATTTTTTGCAACATCGTAGGTTCGATTTTGCTGTTACTATCGTATTCGTTTCCCTTTACGCCTCATTAGTCTAATTCAAATAGTATGGATGTTAAGCAACAAAATAAAAGAACGTCTGCTTTTTGTAAAAAAAAACCGATTTGCAATATACTGTCTTTAACTTTACAGTAAATCCTAAATCCATTAAAAAATACAATCAATTTACTCGCATCACGCTGATCTCTGTATATAGTAAAAATTGGGTTAGAATTTTAATTAAAAAACTGCAAAAACTGAAAATATTTTATCAGAAATCAGATATGTTCATGTGTAGCTATATTGAGACATTGTAAATTGTTTTTAATAACGAATAAGTTTCCAACGCATCGATTTACAATTTATCTGTTCCACTTAATTTTACTGCTTTTAACCTAAAACAAAGTGAAATTGAGTCTGAACACAACGGCAAAATGAATCATAAATTTAAAATGGAGGAAATTTAACATGTCCAAAGACACATCCCACTGTCTTCAAGAGTTGATCTTGAGGTTCAGCAAACTAAAACGTTTGGAGCAGCTTGGGATTTATATTTTAATGTTTCCTAACTGTTATACAAAACGTAAAAACTTAGAAAATCTGTGCAAAGCAATAGAGCAAGTAATATATCCATAAGCGTTTCACACCTTTAAAAATATATTCAAAGTTGTTAGGTTCCAGCACTGATCTGGACTCTTAACATATGTTTTATATCTCCACTTATTTCCGCTACATCCTTTGTCAGGTTAAAGCTAATCACGTGACGCCTACAACGGAAACAAACCACGTGTCGACAGATTGAACAGGAATAAGCGCTCGCTGTGTACAATATAGAAACATATTTATACTTATTTATTTCATACTGTAGTCATTTATTTACACATTATTCCATGACAAAAATAGCTGCTGGTGCGGAGCAATCATGGTAAGACCCAGACCCGGCACGTCCATCCTGACTTTTGAACTTATTAAAAGATTTGTTTGTGTGTGTGTGTAAAATTATAAAATTGTAACATTCTCTCAAAAGTGATGTAAACTAAAAGGGTTAATTTTAGGCTTCCAGGCTAGATCTTACCATGATAGCTGCTCCAGAAGCTTATTTTTCAATGGATATTCACAAATAATATATCTTAGTACATCTTACATGTATTGGAATGCTAAAGGAGGAGTTGTGACTGTACTGATTGCGACAGAATGTAATGTATAGGAATGTTTCTTTAACTCCGTTCTCGGATACTTAAGCAATGGTTAGACGGGAGTTGTGACTGTACTGATTGCGACAGAATGTAATGTATAGGAATGTTTCTTTAACTCCGTTCTCGGATACTTAAGCAATGGTTATATGGGAGTTGTGACTGTACTGATTGCGACAGAATGTAATGTATAGGAATGTTTCTTTAACTCCGTTCTCGGATACTTAAGCAATGGTTAGATGGGAGTTGTGACTGTACTGATTGCGACAGAATGTAATGTATAGGAATGTTTCTTTTCTTTAACTCCAATGGTTAGATGGGAGTTGTGACTGTACTGATTGCGACAGAATGTAATGTATAGGAATGTTTCTTTAACTCCGTTCTCGGATACTTAAGCAATGGTTAGATGGGAGTTGTGACTGTAAAGAATTAAAAGAAACAGAATTGCGGGATGGTTTATTCGTTAATTAATAAAGTTGATATAAACAATAGCACGCCGACGTTATTGAAGTAAATTTTTTAAAAAAAATTTTGTTTATTTTCCTTTTTAAAATTCTCATTCCACAAACATATTTAAAATTTAAACTCGATGTAGGCTTTTTAGATGTTTTTACGTTAAACGTTTCATGAAAATACGATAAATGTCCCTTTCCACTCTCAAATTGAACTTTTTAATTTCAACTAATTTTGGAAATTCAAAATGCTAATTTGTCCTTTTTTAATATTTCTTACAACGGTAAATTTAAATTTAAAAAAAAGTTAACAAAATAAGCTTAGGAATTTTTTTTAATGATTTAAAGTGACCGTCAGTCGAAAGTTTTGAACAAATTTTTCTTGGGCAACGAACTTGTCTAAACTATTGCTAAAATCAATTGTGCGCCAAAATTTAATCAAATTACGTATGAGTGCTAAAACACACACACACACACACACTCATTTTCCAATGGATAACCACTAATAATATGAATCCAAAATGTGGACTTATTTAAAACAACAGATATACAGGCATCTAACTGAGCTTGTAAAAACAAACAAAAACCAGAAGTAAATACCTGTTAATAACAGTTACTACTTACTTGTGTTAGGCTAATTTTGAAAATAACCTGGAACGCAATTCATACCTGAAAAAAAATTATATTAATAATTACTTTGTAAGTACTAAATTTATGTGAAATAAAGATTTTCTTTCATAATTATTTATTGAAAACTTGATGCTAATAAGTGTCACATAAAATAACCGTTACCAGTTGACCAAGTCCTTTTTCCTGTTGTGTACTTACAGCCCCTTGATAAACACGAGAAGAACCAAATTCAGTATTAATTTAAGGAAAAACTGCCAGTGTTATCATGATACTGATGTTGAAGAAAGGTTATTACAGTTAACCATGACAGCGTCATAGAACCGGTTACAACAAACTATTGATGTTAGTAATATTGTTGAATAAGTGATATTAAATGGTTGCTGACAGTGTTACAGGTTAGACTATGGACAAATCTTTGAAAGATTTAAGAAAACAATAAAGTATTTTAAAATACAAAGTGTTCACTTACTCACTTAACGTGTATTCGTCCGTTTCACTCATCCGTACACACAACCGAAATGCAGAGCGTTACAGGTAGGGCCTACAATCCAGCCAACAATGTGCCAACCTTTCACGGTAAATTTAAAAAAGTCGCAATGAAAAGTATAAGTGGGTTATATTTATTTAGATTTTCATATAAAAGTATGCGTTGGCAGGCGTGGCGAGTGAGCCTGGCATTCCTTGATATCTTTAAAATAGAATCGAGTGACGTAGTAACGTAGATGAATGAACAGCACACAAAAGTTTATGCGGCCGCACACAACTGTCTCGCTGTTTCCCAACATGTTCGTATATCAATTTAAAGGTTCATTGAAACTCAGAAAAAAATTTGATAATGTTGTAGGCTATGTACTATTAAGTTGATACATGCTATCAACTTATATATTAAAGTAACGACTTATATATTAAAAAACACCATTTGTTTATTTCAAGGAGTCTACTAAGAAACCAAAAATTTTAAAAGTAGATCCTATACAAATATTTTTGTTTTCTTTGATTATACTTGAACTTTATTCATTCTTTATTATTCCTATATACGTTTACGTGGACTATACAATACAATTTTACATAAACACATTTTATATGTGGCACGGTGACACCCGAAATCAGCACAGTACAATTTGTTTGTTTGTCAGCACGGTGACACCAGAAAACAGAACAACACAATTTGTTTGTTTGTCAGCACGGTGACACCAGAAAACAGAACAATACTATTTGTTTATTTGTCGACAGGGAGATACCAGAAAACAGCACAATACAATTCGTTGGTTTTTCGAGACGGTGACTCCAGAAAATATCACAATACAATTTGTTGATTTGTCAGCTCGGTAACACCAGAAAACAGCACAATAAAATTTGTTGGTTTGTCAGCTCGGTGACACCAGAAAATAGCACAATACAATTTCTTGGTTTGTCGGCACGGTGACACGTACAAAGGAGCGCAGTACTATACAAATTCATTCAACTAGTTTGTCAGCTCTGTGACACCAGAAAATAGCACAATAAAATTTGTTGGTTTGTCAGCTCGGTGACACCAGAAAATAGCACAATACAATTTGTTGGTTTGTCGGCACGGTGACACGTACAAAGGAGCGCAGTACTATACAAATTCATTCAACTAGTTTGTCAGCTCGGTGACACCAGAAAATAGCACAATACAATTTGTTGGTTTGTCGGCACGGTGACACGTACAAAGGAGCGCAGTACTATACAAATTCATTCAACTAGTTTGTCAGCTCTGTGACACCAGAAAAGGAGCACAATAAATTTGTTGGTTTGTCAGCTCGGTGACACCAGAAAATAGCACAATACAATTTGTTGGTTTGTCGGCACGGTGACACGTACAAAGGAGCGCAGTACTATACAAATTCATTCAACTAGTTTGTCAGCTCTGTGACACCAGAAAATAGCACAATAAAATTTGTTGGTTTGTCAGCTCGGTGACACCAGAAAATAGCACAATACAATTTGTTGGTTTGTCGGCACGGTGACACGTACAAAGGAGCGCAGTACTATACAAATTCATTCAACTAGTTTGTCAGCTCGGTGACACCAGAAAATAGCACAATAAATTTTGTTGGTTTGTCAGCTCGGTGACACCAGAATACAATTTGTTGGTTTGTCAGCTCGGTGACACCAGAAAATAGCACAATACAATTTGTTGGTTTGTCGGCACGGTGACACGTACAAAGGAGCGCAGTACTATACAAATTCATTCAACTAGTTTGTCAGCTCTGTGACACCAGAAAATAGCACAATACAATTTGTCGGTTGTCAGCTCGGTGACACCAGAAAATAGCACAATACAATTTGTTGGTTTGTCGGCACGGTGACACGTACAAAGGAGCGCAGTACTATACAAATTCATTCAACTAGTTTGTCAGCTCTGTGACACCAGAAAATAGCACAATACAATTTGTTGGTTTGTCGGCACGGTGACACGTACAAAGGAGCGCAGTACTATACAAATTCATTCAACTAGTTTGTCAGCTCTGTGACACCAGAAAATAGCACAATAAAATTTGTTGGTTTGTCAGCTCGGTGACACCAGAAAATAGCACAATACAATTTGTTGGTTTGTCGGCACGGTGACACGTACAAAGGAGCGCAGTACTATACAAATTCATTCAACTAGTTTGTCAGCTCGGTGACACCAGAAAATAGCACAATAAAATTTGTTGGTTTGTCAGCTCGGTGACACCAGAAAATAGCACAATACAATTTGTTGGTTTGTCGGCACGGTGACACGTACAAAGGAGCGCAGTACTATACAAATTCATTCAACTAGTTTGTCAGCTCTGTGACACCAGAAAATAGCACAATAAAATTTGTTGGTTTGTCAGCTCGGTGACACCAGAAAATAGCACAATACAATTTGTTGGTTTGTCAGCTCTGTGACACCAGAAAATAGCACAATACAATTTGTTGGTTTGTCAGCACGGTGACACGTACAAAGGAGCGCAGAACTATACAAATTCATTCAACTAATTTGTCAGCTCTGTGACACCAGAAAATAGCACAATACAATTTGTCGGTTGTCAGCTCGGTGACACCAGAAAATAGTACAATAAAATTTGTTGGTTTGTCGGCACGGTGACACGTACAAAGGAGCGCAGTACTATACAAATTCATTCAACTAGTTTGTCAGCTCGGTGACACCAGAAAATAGCACAATACAATTTGTTGGTTTGTCGGCACGGTGACACGTACAAAGGAGCGCAGTACTATACAAATTCATTCAACTAGTTTGTCAGCTCTGTGACACCAGAAAATAGCACAATACAATTTGTCACAGAGCTGTCTAATTAATTTTAATGACATTTGAGACACATACTTCTTCCCAAATCTCGGATTTTCTCAAAATAAGCGACTATTGTAATCAACTTCACTTAAATATATTCCTTAAGTAACTCAAAATTTGTCGGTTGTTATCTCTTCCAACTTCTGATTCAAATGCTATCGACAGAATATATGCGTTATATATTAAAATCAGTCGATAAAATTGCCTGAAATGTCAGTCATAAAGACACGTATATGTATGAACCCGAATCTTGGGAGAGTTTCTTTCCTCAAAATGCTAAACAGATTTTATTCATTTAAAATTTAATTAGGATATAAATCAGTTAGTTGAACAGTTTTGTAAAACACATATTTGAGCAAATCTGTAAGCCGCATTTGAGAAGTTAAGATCGTTTATATTTCTTAATGACGGCACTCAGCTGTTTCGCTGACGTAATGGAAACAAATTTCTGAAAGTATTTTCCTTTTTAAAACTGCGATATCACCTGCATACATACAAAAATGTATTCCGACCACTGTCAATCAATCTGAAATTACATTTTCAAAGTATTTAAGCAAACAAATTACAAATAAATTTTTGACGTTGGAACTGTTGGGCAGATTTCGCTGGTTAACGAATTTTTTTAAGGTATTACAAAAATATATTTTCATGCCAAGTTAGAATCAAGTGGGACTGAATTGAGAACACGACATATTTTAAAATCTTAACGACCTCAAAAAGTGATGTAGAGGTCACGGTGAGCGCTAATTTCAAGGACCCGTGTCTGGGTTTTACAAATAACTAGACCTATAAGAAAACCTTTTCAATTCTTCTACTTTACAATGCAGTGAACTGAGATGTTGCAGTCGATTGTTGGAGACCTGCCATTATTTCGTGTTTACTTAAGTCAGATTAAACGTGGTACCTTCGTCCAGTCTTTAACGCGCACTTTTACTGTTTTCGGAACTTCGAATAAGGAAAGTATCACTAATACTTAAACAAAGAGTTACAAAAAAGTACTTTTCATGTAAACAGCTGATTACGATTGTCAGATTATAATACATATTTGTGAAACACTGGTAAATTCGCTGCCATCAGCTCTCATAGCGTATACATAGCGTATCCACATCCCTGACACGCCTCCGCGCAAACAAACTGGGTCACTCTAAAATAGCCCACGTCACAGTTGTGTTTATTGTTTAATCATATTCCAGTTTATCTTGTGTTTATTTTATATTTTTTGTGAGACAGTTTGTTATGTTTGTGTTTTGTGTTTTGAAACTAAATAATTTTGCCGATTGTATTGAATTCCAGTGTAAATAAACGGTCCACAATTATCGCAAACATGTTCTTAAACAAACAAGCCAACAAAAAATTCAGAAAATCGGAAAAAATTGTTCAAAATCAATTTAAGTGCATTTAAATTCATGCGTCAATTTATGCATGAATATTTGGTCAAACATGAAGATTGAAACCGGAATAGAAAATATAAATAAAATAAATTAACGGTTTCTTGATCAAACCAGATCCTCGCCCCACTCGGCAGAGAAGCCCATCAGGACATCGAACATCGTCTTTGAATCAGGTATAAGAAAGAGGAGTTATAACAGTATAATATAATCGTTAAATATTGTGTGTAACACAAAGCGGAGAATAGGAACAATCTTCATAGAACTAACTATTTATTTGATTATCCCAGGTTAAGAGACCAATTCGTTGGGTACAGCCTCTAAGAAACATCTGTAAATGTTGCAGAGTGCATCCCAAACATTCGATGAGGAACTACAATTCGTTGAGTACAGCCTCTAAGAAACATCTGTAAATGTTGCAAAGTGCATCGCAAACCTTCGATGAGGAACTGTACAATTCGTTGGGTACAGCCTCTAAGAAACATCTGTAAATGTTGCAGAGTGCATCCCAAACATTCGATGAGGAACTACTATTCGTTGGGTACAGCCTCTAAGAAACATCTGTAAATGTTGCAAAGTGCATCGCAAACCTTCGATGAGGAACTACAATTCGTTGGAACTACACTTTTTGAAATGCCTATTTCATAATTATAACCAACATTAAAGTTAACATATGCTTTGATACTAACGGTATACACCGCTACATGCAATTTTTTAAATTTCAAATAATTTTGAAATTCAAAATTGTAATTACGCAGTTTTTAACGTTGTTTGTGACAAAAATACATTTCAATAAAGATTTGATAACAAAAATACTTTTGGAAATTCGTTTCCGTCTTGTCAGCGAGACAGCTGTGTGCCCCTGACACATCAAAAAAACCTAATTTCAAAAGAGTTATTTTTTTTAATTTGAAATTTCCGCCATTTTGAAACTGCTGAACTGCCTTGGCATAAAATAACAGCCTGGACGTGTTCGTTAAACATCCGATTCCACGATCGTAGTTAGCGATGTATAGGCTATTTCGAAAATTAAATACGGTAACTTGTACTTATTTAACGCAGGTCATTTAAGTTTCAGACTTATTTACAAAAATACTGCATTATTGATTTTAATCCGAAATCTCCCTCGTATTTAACTGTCCCACTTACACGCTGAGTGCTCTAGTGTTCTAATGGGTAACAGTGTCGTGATGTGTACCGTAGTAGTGGCGTGACGTCACGCAGGATCGATTCTGTTACCGACTCATGCGCACTGCAATGCAGAAAGCTACAGGTTCTACAGGTGGTTGCTAAGCCAGGGCAAAACTTTCCAACCGGTCACTCATTTAAACCAATGCTCCCTCGTAGCCTGTCCGAACACGAATTGTTTGGTCGGAATTAAGTTTGTGAATGCAACCACTACAAATAAATAAAAACATTCGGAGGCTAACATTTGCAGCTTAAGTCATTGTAGCAAATTTGAAAAAATCGGTATATATATGTGTGTGTGTGTGTGTGTGTGTGTGTGTGTGTGTGTGTGTGTGTGTGTGTGTGTGTGTGTGTGTGTGTGTGTGTGTGTGTGTGTGTGTGTGTGTGTGTGTGTATTTATATATAAGTAAGGAATTAATTTTAAGGACAAACGTATGTACGGGCATTTATGCCTCCTGTAGGTTCTTCATATTTTATATCGTATTGTATAATTTTTGAAGGAATTTTGGAAATAAATAAAACAAATATTAAATATTAAAATTTAATACAGACACACTTGAGTTTGTTGTTCTGATCCTTTCAACAACATCATATGTTGTTTGATTTTGAGAAAGTTTTCGTGTTTTAAAATGTTCCAGGGATTACACGAGCTATAACGAGGGGTCCATAAGTTTCGCTAATCTACAGAGTACTTATTGATTATACTTTATCGAAATTTAACAAAAAATGCTAAAGCCGATTGTTAACAATTTTTGGCTAAAAGTGGGAAGTGTTAAAAATCTTGTTTAAATAAAAAAAAATATTCCATAATTTTGAGTAAATCACACTCTAGACGGACAAATATCCAAGTAAAATCATTTTTCTGGACTCGGGATAGATCTGTTCTTTACACGTCTACTTTATACAGTGTTCAAGTTAAAGTAAAACACTTTGGCCACGCTTCAAGAGTACTTTACATGATATTATTTTAAGAATTACTTCTTTGAATAAGCGATGTCATTATTTCGCTTCCATAAAATGAAAATAAAAGAAGAAATTATATTTCACAAAGTATTACTATTGTTATATTTTTAAAACAATAGAATTTATATTTATTATTTTTCAATATGTTAATTCCGTAAGTTCAAATTTGAAAAAAAATGAACTGGTAAGTCGTAGGAAAATGGTTAAAAAGTTTTGAATAGCTTGGTTTAAGATGGTTAAAAGTTTTGAATAGCTTGGTTTAAGATGGTTAAAAGTTTTGAATAGCTTGGTTTAAGGCCTAGGCTATAAATAATGAAAGTTTCTACAAGAAACTGATCAGTCAGATGTTTTGTTTCGGTGGACTGCAATCTTCTCTAATAAATTTAAAAAGTTATTGAAAAGGTAAGTCAAGAACTTACCATAAAATGTTTAAACATGTCAGGATGAAGTATGACGCCAGGCAGTCATGAGAAGATAAGAAAAACTTATTCAACCGAAATTTATTAAATAAAGTCGAAAAAGTTGTTAAATTTTAAAAATGCAATAAACTTTGAGAAACAGTAATAATTTGTGAATTGTATACATTATTTATTTATTTTAATTTAAAGTAAATAAAACATATAAACTGTTTAACTGATTATTAAACAAATTATTTATGAAGTTTTCCATTATTTTTACAAACTTTTTGTTACTTAAAACCTACCAAGTAATACGAAATACTTAGACACAAGTGATAGATGCTAATAAAGCTTGCCGCGAGGTATACTTCAATATTAGTTTTTATATTTTGTCCTGAAATGTTCTGCGCCAGTCGATTACGCCGTGTTTCTTCCCAAATAATATAATAATACACCAATATAATAATACACCAATATAATAATTAATTTACCAATTTTTGTTTAACAGTGCATCTATTTGGTGGCATTCATAATTTATAATGAATCCAGTGTATTCACCAGAAATGGATATTTATTTAAGTAAAAAAATATAAACCCACAGAATCAAGTTACTGAAAAATGCTTACATGACTTTCTGAATTTCAGTAACTGTGTGTAATATTCAGAAACATAATTACATTATAGTCGTAACTAACTCTCCCTTGTGTAAATATTTGTAACTTCTTTGTTATTATTTTTTTCTTGAAAAATGTTTGTTGTTATGATCGAAGTTTCATAACTTCCTATTTTTGCAGTTAGACTTACTTACGTCCTCCAAACATAACTGATTCTTTAGTAAACATAAAGAAAAACTAAAAACACAAAGGAAAAATCGAATTAGCTCAATTTCTCAAATCCAATGTTTTCTCGGCTAAATAGTAATAATAAAAAAATCCCTGAGCTATCTTCACGCTCTACACACACAGCGGAAGCAGCTGAAATGAGCAGCTGATGGGTTTAGTGATCCCACCGTACCTCTAGCTCATACTATTCTCATTCATCTACTCAAGCCACACACACACACAGTATACAGCCAAATATACCCAAGTTGGTAAAATTTAATTTATATTTCCGTTCTGCTAATCAAGTTGTTTTATTATTTTATAGACCTTGTTTACAATAAACATTGTTTCGGCCTTGTTAATTTCACTACTGAAGAACGCAAAACACGCAAAGTTTAACGGCGTTATGTTCTTATTGCGTTTTACTGAACTATGAATAGTCACGTGATTTGTTTGATGTTGAAATCTAGATTTTATATTAGATGTTAATTATTTGTTATTTGTACTCAATGTGTTATAGTCAGACCTTGAACGGAAACAATATGTTGTAGGCACAATAAACCTTCAAAGATAGAACTACTCTAGAAACTATAGAATACACGACTTGGAAAAATAAAAATAGTGAATCAAATCTTGCTTTTTTAAGTCCTAAAAAAAATGAAAACATTTTATAGGTAGAATCAGACACCCGACGAGCTTTCACCCTTTGTTTGTTTGTTTGTTTTTTTGAAATTTTGTTGGTTTTGTGGCGTTAGTATCAGAGCCTTGAGGAGCTGGGGAGCTTACACACACACACACACACACACACACACACACTTTAAAATTAAGAGATGATCGAATTAGCTACAAGAAAAGGTAGGCTTATGTATTATAACTATATATCTTTTACAATATATTAATTGAAATGTTTCGTTAACATAATATATCCAATTTTGAGTTTTTGGCATTTCCAAATAAAATTACTTTTTCCCTCCTCCAATGTGTCTGATATTGTGATCGTGAAAAAAAAACTTTTAGTTTTTATGAATGAATCTCTTAAGAGCAAACAGTAACCTTTCCTGTGTGTGTGTGTGTCTGCGTGTGTATGCGCGTGCACGCGTGCGCGTGTCTAAACTAAATTAGCTACTTATTTCGTAGATATTTGTTATGCAATTTTCTTACCAAAAAAACCATTAACAGTTAATGAGATTTAACCAAAATTGGATTTCCTTCCATCAAAATCACATCCAGCTGAGATCCTACGTAACCAAAAGTGCTTAGAAGTCCACATCCGAAGAATCGGTACAGTTTGACAAAATAAGTTGATGAAACTGCGGTAACGTATGTAGATCTACAAACGATGGTTGTTAATTAAAACAACAAATGTATTTACTGAAATTCATATTCATGTCGAAAATGTTTAAGAAAACCTGAAAACAGATTATCAACATTTTTTATAGCTTGAAACCCAAGTTTTGATTATTATTCATGAAATTGGGTATTTCTGTTACTATGTTCTTCACTTTTAGCCTATAAGGGAAGGTGGAAGCGGGATGTTTGGGTCGATACTTGAGGAGGTAGACTGACTGACCTTGATCACGCACTACGCAATAACTTTATCACTTCCAATTTGATTACTCACTTGGTTAATTAAAACGATTCATAAATCCAGTCAGAACTAAAAAAAAAAAAAAAAAAAAAAAAAAAAAAAAAAAAAAAACAGACCCTAAGCGCGAGAAGTTGAGCAGGTTTTTTCAAAATGTTGTCAGATTTCAGAAAAAGTGAGTTGTGCATAATTTATTTCATTTATAGTAATTTGTAATTAATTATTAATTATTAGATCCAGATTTCCGTAAGTGAAAATTGAATCAAAGAAACCCACACGAGAGTGCGTAGAATGTAAGACTGGTCTATAAAATAAATGACAAAAAATATTCAGTTTCTATTTACAAAATCTTAAAAAAACTTAAAAAATCACAATTTTCCTACTTTCGATTAATTTTAGTTCAAAATTTAAAAAAGTATAATGGTTATTATATTATGAAAAATATTAAAACAGTCGATCAATGCTTTTAAGTATTAATTAGTGAACAAACACAACAATGCCATTTAGATGTAATTGCACATTAATTTGCATTGTTTCCACAAAAATTATGTATATTATGTAAAATTATTTATAGTAATTCCACAATTTACACTTTTATTAATTTCTGAACCAAATGGACATTACACAAATTTTGTGCTTAAATAAGTTCAAAACAAATTTGTTTCTAAAAATAAATTATGTTCCGATGAATTATTGCTTTATTAACATTATTATATTTTACCTGAATAAATATAAACTAATAAGACTTATGTAAGAAAAGCAACAATAAAATAATACTATCCCACCCAGAAAGTTTCGCAACAAAACTGTCGATAGTTGCTGGTCGGCAAAAAAAATATAAATAACTTCATTTAACAAATGTCTTTAAAAGAAAATATACTGTATAATCTCCGTTTCAAAACGGCCAAAAAACTTAAAACTACCCAAAATATTCTCAAAGCACCGGATATACACGAGAGCTCCATCATTATAGGATCTAGTCCTGCCAGAAGCCTCCATTCATCAAGCTCGACAGTATATTCAAAATGAAAGAGTGCTTTGAAATACAATGTCGTGAACACAGATTGATTTGGATGAATAATGATGGTTCTTTAACGTTAACGAATTTAAAGGATACTTCATTACACGTGTACGCTGTAAGGGAGCGGTCTTGGTAGTCGATGTGGATAAATCTGCGGTCAGTCAAATGCGTTTCTAAACTGCGCAAATAAAAGTTCTTAGTTCGAGCCGTAGTCACACCCGTTACTTTTCCCTTACCTAAACGCTAACTCCTCATAACTCATAGCACATAGTATGACTGTAGTTTTAATTCATTACTTAAAAAATCTATATGGAGACGAGAGACAGTTCAATCTATTAAGTGTTACACCTCACACTACCATACATCAAAAGGATACTCAGTTAGGCTTACACGCATGGGGAGACGAGAGACTGTTTAATCTATTAAGTGTTACACCTCACACTACCATACATCAAAAGGATACTCAGTTAGGCTTGCACGCTATGGAGAGACAAGAAAATGTTTAATCTATTAAGTGTTACACCTCACACTACCATACATCAAAAGGATACTCAGTTAGGCTTGCACGCTATGGAGAGACAAGAAAATGTTCAATCTATTAAGTGTTACACCTCACACTACCATACATCAAAAGGATACTCAATTAGGCTTACACGCATGGGGAGACGAGAGACTGTTTAATCTATTAAGTGTTACACCTCACACTACCATACATCAAAAGGATACTCAGTTAGGCTTGCACGCTATGGAGAGACAAGAAAATGTTCAATCTATTAAGTGTTACACCTCACACTAACATAGATAAAAAGGATACTCCGTTAGGCTTGCACGCTATGGGAAGACAAGAAAATGTTCAATCTATTAAGTGTTACACCTCACACTACCATACATCAAAAGGATACTCAGTTAGGCTTGCACGCTATGGAGAGACAAGAAAATGTTTAATCTATTAAGTGTTACACCTCACACTACCATACATCAAAAGGATACTCAGTTAGGCTTGCACGCTATGGAGAGACAAGAAAATGTTCAATCTATTAAGTGTTACACCTCACACTACCATACATCAAAAGGATACTCAGTTAGGCTTACACGCATGGGGAGACGAGAGACTGTTTAATCTATTAAGTGTTACACCTCACACTACCATACATCAAAAGGATACTCAGTTAGGCTTGCACGCTATGGAGAGACAAGAAAATGTTCAATCTATTAAGTGTTACACCTCACACTACCATACATCAAAAGGATACTCAGTTAGGCTTACACGCATGGGGAGACGAGAGACTGTTTAATCTATTAAGTGTTACACCTCACACTACCATACATCAAAAGGATACTCAGTTAGGCTTGCACGCATGGGGAGACGAGAGACTGTTTAATCTATTAAGTGTTACACCTCACACTACCATACATCAAAAGGATACTCAGTTAGGCTTGCACGCTATGGAGAGACAAGAAAATGTTCAATCTATTAAGTGTTACACCTCACACTAACATAGATAAAAAGGATACTCAGTTAGGCTTGCACGCTATGGGAAGACAAGAAAATGTTCAATCTATTAAGTGTTACACCTCACACTAACATAGATAAAAAGGATACTCCGTTAGGCTTGCACGCTATGGGAAGACAAGAAAATGTTCAATCTATTAAGTGTTACACCTCACACTACCATACATCAAAAGGATACTCAGTTAGGCTTGCACGCATGGGGAGACGAGAGACAGTTCAATCTATTAAGTGTTACACCTCACACTACCATACATCAAAAGGATACTCAGTTAGGCTTGCACGCTATGGAGAGACAAGAAAATGTTCAATCTATTAAGTGTTACACCTCACACTAACATAGATAAAAAGGATACTCCGTTAGGCTTGCACGCTATGGGAAGACAAGAAAATGTTCAATCTATTAAGTGTTACACCTCACAATACCATAGATAAAAAGGATACTCCGTTAGGCTTGCACGCTATGGGGAGACAAGAAAATGTTCAATCTATTAAGTGTTACACCTCACACTACCATACATCAAAAGGATACTCCGTTAGGCTTGCACGCTATGGAGAGACAAGAAAATGTTCAATCTATTAAGTGTTACACCACACAATACCATACATCCAAAGGATGCTCCGTTAGGCTTGCACGCTATGGAGAGACAAGAAAATGTTCAATCTATTAAGTGTTACACCACACAATACCATACATCCAAAGGATACTCCGTTAGGCTTGCACGCTATGGGGAGACGAGAGACTGTTTAATCTATTAAGTGTTACACCTCACAATACCATAGATAAAAAGAATACTCCGTTAGGCTTGCACGCTATGGGGAGACAAGAAAATGTTCAATCTATTAAGTGTTACACCTCACAATACCATACATCAAAAGGATACTCCATTAGACCTGCATGGTATATGGAGAGGAAAAACTGTTAAATAATTTAGTGTTACACCTTACAATAATACATCAAAAGGCTACTCCGTTAGACCTGCAGGCTATAGAGAGACCAGAGACTGTACAATGTGTTAATTGTTACACCTCACAATACCATACGTCAAAAAGATACTACATTAGACCTACACGATATGGGGAGACGAAAAACTATTCAATATATTTAGTGTTACACATCACAATAACATAAATCTAAAGGATACTGCATTTAACTTGCACGCCATGGGGAGACAAGAGACACAAATACATTTAGTGTTACACCTCACAATACCATACATAAAATGATCCTTCAATAAACCTACACGCTATGGGGTGACGACAAACTGTTCAATATATTTAGTGTTACACCTCACAATACCATACATCAAAAGGATACTCCATTAGACTTGCACGCTTTATGGAGACGACAAACGGTTCAATATATTTAGTGTTACGCCTCACAATACCATTGATCCAAAGGATACTTCATTAGACCTGTACGCTATGGGAAAGCGAGAAAATGTTAAATATATTTAGTGTTACACCTCACATTACCATAGATCCAAAGGATACTCCATTAGACCTGTACGCTATGCGGAGACGAGAAACTGTTAAATATATTTAGTATTACGCCTCACAATGCCATTGATCCAAAGGATACTCCATTAGACCTGTACGCTATGGGAAAGCGAGAAACTTTTAAATATATTTAGTGTTACGCCTCACAATACCATAGATCCAAGGGATACTCCATTAGACCTGTTCGCTATGCGGAGACGACAAACTGTTAAATATATTTAGTGTTACGCCTCACAATACCATACATCAAAAGGATACTCCATTAGACCTGCACGCTTTATGGAGACGACAAACGGTTCAATATATTTAGTGTTACGCCTCACAATGCCATTGATCCAAAGGATACTCCATTAGACCTGTACGCTATATGGAGACGACAAACGGTTCAATATATTTAGTGTTACGCCTCACAATGCCATTGATCCAAAGGATACTCCATTAGACCTGTACGCTATGGGAAAGCGAGAAACTTTTAAATATATTAGTGTTACGCCTCACAATACCATAGATCCAAGGGATACTCCATTAGACCTGTTCGCTATGCGGAGACGACAAACTGTTAAATATATTTAGTGTTACGCCTCACAATACCATACATCAATAGGATACTCCATTAGACCTGCACGCTTTATGGAGACGACAAACGGTTCAATATATTTAGTGTTACGCCTCACAATACCATTGATCCAAAGGATACTCCATTAGACCTGTACGCTATATGGAGACGACAAACGGTTCAATATATTTAGTGTTACGCCTCACAATGCCATTGATCCAAAGGATACTCCATTAGACCTGTACGCTATGGGAAAGCGAGAAACTTTTAAATATATTAGTGTTACGCCTCACAATACCATAGATCCAAGGGATACTCCATTAGACCTGTTCGCTATGCGGAGACGACAAACTGTTAAATATATTTAGTGTTACGCCTCACAATACCATACATCAATAGGATACTCCATTAGACCTGCACGCTTTATGGAGACGACAAACGGTTCAATATATTTAGTGTTACGCCTCACAATACCATTAATCCAAAGGATACTCCATTAGACCTGTACGCTATATGGAGACGACAAACGGTTCAATATATTTAGTGTTACGCCTCACAATGCCATTGATCCAAAGGATACTCCATTAGACCTGTACGCTATGGGAAAGCGAGAAACTTTTAAATATATTAGTGTTACGCCTCACAATACCATAGATCCAAGGGATACTCCATTAGACCTGTTCGCTATGCGGAGACGACAAACTGTTAAATATATTTAGTGTTACGCCTCACAATACCATACATCAATAGGATACTCCATTAGACCTGCACGCTTTATGGAGACGACAAACGGTTCAATATATTTAGTGTTACGCCTCACAATACCATTGATCCAAAGGATACTCCATTAGACCTGTACGCTATATGGAGACGACAAACGGTTCAATATATTTAGTGTTACGCCTCACAATGCCATTGATCCAAAGGATACTCCATTAGACCTGTACGCTATGGGAAAGCGAGAAACTTTTAAATATATTTAGTGTTACGCCTCACAATACCATTGATCCAAAGGTTACTCCATTAGACCTGTTCGCTATGCGGAGACGACAAACTGTTAAATATATTTAGTGTTACGCCTCACAATACCATACATCAAAAGGATACTCCATTAGACCTGCACGCTTTATGGAGACGACAAACGGTTCAATATATTTAGTGTTAAACCTCACAATACCATTGATCCAAAGGTTACTCCATTAGACCTGAGCGCTATGCGGAGACGAGAAACTGTTAAATATATTTAGTGTTACGCCTTCTAGTTTTAAATAGATTAAATTAAAAATAGATTTAAAAATTTTAATTAAAAATAGATGATTTTTTAATCTTAGTTGATAAAATTCTAATTGAATTGTAGCGATATATACTTTTGGGAACTTATATTCTTTTTGTACTTTTGATCAAAATTGTTTGAGCGATTTCGAGAAAATTTGATTTCTGTTAATTTTAAGGGTTTTTTATACTAAAATTGATTTCAAAAAGTATATTTTAAAATGTTGGAAGGCCTCTGTTATTTGGCCGGAGTAGTAGGCTTATCTTGTCAAGACCCGTTACATTTCAGTACGCTCGTGGGATACGGAACCGTTTATCTGTTAGAAATTAGTTTTAGCGACCCACCCGGGCCATGTGATGACGTCATATACCCTCTTCAAATATTTAATGTAAGGGGCGGTCGCATTTCTCTCCCCCTTCCTCTTTGAACAATAACTTCGATCTCAACAATATAAGTCTTTAAGACAAAAATATGCAACTTTTTTTAAAAATATTCCGTAAGCAAGAGATGTGAATTTATTGTGTTTCCAATGTCACTTTCTCAGCGCCTGCAACCGTGACCACTGCGTTACCCCATTCAAATCAACTGCTCCGTTAATAATAGGCTGACAGACAGAGTCTCCTGCGCTTTGAGAGAGTTTTTAAATTTTAATTGAAAACGTGAGCTTTAACAATTAATAATTTTAAAATAATTTTTTAAAGTAAGTTTTACAATATAACAAGCGTTCATAACATGAAAGAGTTACACTGTCGATAGATCTGTCTTCGCGATTCAAAACAGCGTTCAAATTTGTCTAGATAACACAACCGGCGACTGTATATTTTTTTGGAAAATGAGCTATCGAATCGGCCATCAAAGTAAGACTCGGACCCGGACCCGGATCCTGATCTAGTACTGATGTTACCATTCACAGGTCTATGGAAAGCATGATTTGTTTAACAGTTCAAAATGGCAGCCATTTCAAATCTTTCAAAAAAATTATAACTTTTTGTTTTTGAAAATATAATTTCACCGTCGTAATCAACATTACAAACTTTATAAATTAACATTTTTAATTATAAAAATACGTTGAAATTAATAAATTTAATTTGACAGCAGCCGGGGTTCATTTTCGTATTTTCAATGCTTTTAAAAATTGAAAATGCTATTGATTGCAGATTTGAATGCAGTTTATTTTGGGGAAATCGGAGTTTCAAAATGAGAGTATGACAAAAAAAATTCTTTACAGTTTCATAGTTGACTTCATAAGTTTTCACCTCTTACCTCTTTTAAGTTATATAAAGAACTATACCATCAAAATTTGAACTAAACTTGATAACAGATTATGAGAAATTAATCCTTTTAATTTTTCATAACTCCCGAAACGAAATTTTCCGAGATATAATGACTCATGTTTTTATTTGAGTACTAAAAGACTACATTTGATTAAAATAAGAACCGATAGTTTTGAGAAAATACGTTTTCTAACAACTTTATGTCGAAAAACAGGCTTGAAAACAGGTTTTTTTCTAAAAGTTGAAAAATAGCCACGTGATATGTATTGGTCGCATAAAGTGTTCAATGCTCTATCAACATGTTTATTTCAGTATTATTTACACGAAGAGATGTAAACAAAATCGTTTGATCCGCTTCTGTAACTTTGAATGCTTAGGCTCGGGTAACTTTACAGATACAATATAAGTCATATTTTGTTTGTTTAACGTTGCATACAAACTGTGCACTTAAAGGTACACATTTGGAACACAGAATGACAAGAAAAATGTTGCAAGAATTTTCTCACAAACAAGTATATTATTGTTCAATTAAAAAAAAAAAACAGTTTAGTTCTAATTTACTGCACTTTTTATTTCAGTTATGAACTTTTATATAAACAGCCTTTTGTCTCGCTGACGTTATTGCAGCAAATATTTATATAAGCAACTGTTTTGCAGACGTATTGAAGAAAATTTTATATAAGCAACTGTTTTGCTGACGTTATTGAAGACAATTTTATATAAGCAACTGTTTTGCTGACGTTATTGAAGCAAATTTTATATAAGCAACTGTTTTGCAGACGTATTGAAGAAAATTTTATATAAGCAACTGTTTTGCTGACGTTATTAAAGAAAATTTTATATAAGCAACTGTTTTGCAGACGTATTGAAGAAAATTTTATATAAGCAACTGTTTTGCAGACGTATTGAAGAAAATTTTATATAAGCAACTGTTTTGCAGACGTATTGAAGAAAATTTTATATAAGCAACTGTTTTGCTGACGTTATTGAAGACAATTTTATATAAGCAACTGTTTTGCTGACGTTATTGAAGCAAATTTTATATAAGCAACTGTTTTGCAGACGTATTGAAGAAAATTTTATATAAGCAACTGTTTTGCTGATGTTATTGAAGAAAATTTTATATAAGCAACTGTTTTGCTGACGTTATTGAAGCAAATTTTATATAAGCAACTGTTTTGCAGACGTATTGAAGAAAATTTTATATAAGCAACTGTTTTGCTGACGTTATTGAAGCAAATTTTATATAAGCAACTGTTTTGCTGACGTTATTGAAGCAAATTTTATATAAGCAACTGTTTTGCTGACGTTATTGAAGAAAATTTTATATAAGCAACTGTTTTGCTGACGTTATTGAAGAAAATTTTATATAAGCAACTGTTTTGCTGACGTTATTGAAGAAAATTTTATATAAGCAACTGTTTTGCAGACGTATTGAAGAAAATTTTATATAAGCAACTGTTTTGCTGACGTTATTGAAGAAAATTTTATATAAGCAACTGTTTTGCTGACGTTATTGAAGCAAATTTTATATAAGCAACTGTTTTGCAGACGTATTGAAGAAAATTTTATATACGCAACTGTTTTGCTGACGTTATTGAAGAAAATTTTATATAAGCAACTGTTTTGCTGACGTTATTGAAAAAAATTTTATATATGCAACTGTTTTGCTGACGTTATTAAAGAAAATTTTATATAAGCAACTGTTTTGCTGACGTTATTGAAGCAAATTTCAAAAAAGTAACATTAACAAGTCGTAACATAATTTTATCTTTGTGATTTTCAAAGTACAATATAACAAATAACCGTAAATAAAAGAAACATACAGTTCCGTTCTCGATAAAAAAAACATTCGCACAAACAAAATGCCTCTCTTACACAATGCCTCTAAAAACGTGACACAATTTTCGACGAAAATATAAAAATTATTTTTGTCAATAAAATTGTTTAAAAAATGTTTCGATTAAACGTTTGCAATTTATTGCAATTATTTATTACTTCATTTTAAAATTTAATAATTTCGCGAGTTGCTAACAAAGTGTAATATTAATTAATTGTTCTTAACTTGAAATTGCAGTAGGCCTACAGCAAGATTGTATACCTATAGCTAGGTGACAAAAAATTTATTTTTCCTAATAATTACTATTTTAAAAAACTGAGAAACTTTTAAAATTATGTGGTCACGACTTTCTGAATAATCAAGTGAAGGCCTATTTACTAACGAAGCTAAAATAGAACTCGTCTCTGTAATATGTTTCTAATGTTCTATTGAATGTAATATTTTCCACTCTGTTGAAAACTTCTTTATTATAATTATTTCTTGTGTTATTAATTTTTCCCAAACGTAAGACTACAATGTAATTTTCAATGTAATGTTGTTTCTGTGTTTATATCTAAGAATAGACCATTACAAACGTTTTTATTTTTCACTAGTGAAGTTTAAGGCATGTTTATAGTCCTTATAAATACCTACATAGTCCCTTCTTATTGTTGTTAACTTTTATTCATATTTATATATAAAACTTACATTTAGTTTTCCCAAAACTTTTTAAAATTGACTAATATTTTCTCCTGTTACTTTATCCAATATTCTTATATACTTTTGTATCACTTAACACATCGTACGCGATGTGAATGTCCCTAACTACTTTACCGGCTGAAAAAATACGAAAATTAAATTTTATTCTCTTCTCTTAACTTGTTGATGTGAGAAATATCGCTAGCATATAACGCAATAAAATACTTCGGTTACCTGAAGCGGCTTCGTGCAGCCGCGGCTCACTGCTTCCGCTTCTGATGCTTTGGTTACTTCCTCCGACTTCCTGATTGGCAGCGGCCGCACGACGTCTGATAGACTTGCCGCCTGTCAGTCGGGCGGACTGCGAGCGGGTCGCAGGTCTTCGACGTCTACTCGTGTCCGGTGGAGGTGTGCCTGGGACACCTCCCGTCAACACCGCTTCCATACTCGAGAAACCTGGAGCACAAATCGAGGCGGATCTCCCCTTGCTCTGTGCGGCACGAACATCATCAGCCATCGTCATGCTACCGACTGATGAGCGGAGCGAGGGCCACCCGCGGAGAACAGCTCTTACGCAGGCTTGCCACTACCCTAACGTAAACATTCCCGCGACAAAGTGAGCAGTACAACGCGGTTATTTTTAAATCTGATAAAATAACCTTATGTCACTTTTTGTAGTTCATACCTTTACCTGATAAGTACTGAAGGTATGTACAAAAATACAAAATTTAAAAAACAGTTATTTTCTTTCCGCATAAAGGCAATGATTCTCTTATATTTCAATTTATTTTAATTTATTTCACATTTTACAGTTAATTAAGGTAAAGAAACTTTTAAGTTGGTACACGTGTCCATACCATCTGTATTTTAAAAATTCCTAAAATTAGTGTTGTTATATTCAGTTTTGGTTTAGTTAAATTAATTTGTAGTATTACATATGGAAAACTTTAGCCTCCTCGCAAAATAAAAATTACTGTTTGCTGCTTAGTCATTAAATACTTAAGTACTATTTTAATCTTTAGTTAGAACCTTTTCCTATTTAAAAAAAAATATTATTTTATATTTTAAACAATATTTATTGAAATATTTGTTTAAATATTTATTTAAATATTGTTAAAAAACATTAATAGTTTCTAAAATTAGATTAGGTTAAATTGGTTTCTTCTAATTGTTTAGGTTCTTTTGGGGACTGAATTTTGATGGAGAAAAATTTTGAAGTTGCATTAATTCACTGAACACTCTGATTTTTGCTTATGAAACTAATGATTTTACATATATGACCAAAATTTGTTGGAAGTTTAAGAATCACGATTTTTAGATGTTTATACAAGTCCATCAATAGAAAACGTTTACCACTGATGTTAGCTTTTTGAAAGTTTTAGACTTCCATTTCCTGATCATGTTTTCAATAGAACAGACAAACTGAAAACAAGCTTTTACAGATTGTTTAACGGAACATCCTGTATAGTATGTAGTAAGGAAGTTGTACTTATACTAAACACTGACCCAATCATCAACTGAGGCTGGCTAGATAAACTATCAGAATTTTTTGGTCAGAGTAGTGTAATTGGGAGGGAAAGAGACGTATTATCCACTTTCTCTCTCTCTCTCTCTACCATTTTGAAAACGTTCAAGATGGCCGACAAGACGTTGAAAATGATTTGTGGCCAGGTTGCCATTCAACATCAAAAAAAGATGACAATGTCAAAAAAGTTGCTAATTTGATTCGGTCTGACCGTCGATAAAATATTCGTGCAATTGGTGAAACTGTAGGCATTGGTAAAGAATGTGTGCTGCAAATTACGTTACAATTTGAACATGCGAAAAGTGTGTGCCATAATGGTGCCAAAAATTCTCAAGTTTGAACAACAAGCAGCTCGCAAAAATGTTTGTACTGACACTTTGGATGCTATTGAAAATGACCCAAATTTATTGGAAAGGATAATAACATGTGATGAATCGTGGTTTTTTACGTATGATCCGGAAACAAAGCGCCAATCCATGCATTGGAAGACCCCAACTTCACCGAGAGCCAAAAAAACAAGAATCACCAAGTCAAAATTTAAAGCAATGATGATTGTTTTTTCCGATATTCATGGGATTGTGTATCTTCACTGGGTTCCTGAAGGTCAAACAATTAATCTATTACTACCTTGAGGTACTTGGTAAACTACGTGAAAGAGTAAGGAAAAAACGACCCGAAATGTGGAAGGACAAATCATGGGTTTTCCACCAAGACAATGCGCCAGCTCATTCCGCGTTATCTGTCAAGAGTTTCCTGGCCAAGTACAGCATCCCAGTGTTAGAACATCCACCTTACTCACCAGACCTTGCACCATGTGACTTCTATCTGTTCCCTAAGGTGAAATCTGCATTAAAAGGGACGACATTTGAGTCCGTGGAAGCTATAAAAGTGAAAGCAACAAGAGTCCTGAAGGAATTGACAGAAGGAATTCCAGCACTGTTTCCAACTATGTAAAATTCGCATGGAGCGTTGTAGGGTTAGAGAAGGGGTGTATGTTGAAGTAATTATGAAGGGGGGATAATAAGTAATTATGTATAAAATGAAAATAAAATTTTGTACATCAGTCTTGTTATTTAGTAGCAACACCTCGTATTTCTAATAATCTCTTACTTTTGTTGCAGTGTCAGCTTCTTCTTACTCATTGTGTTATAGACTTTAAAGGGCTGTAGTCATTCATTATTGTTCTCCCAAGCTTAAAACTGCAATTTTTTTCATTTCTCCGTGTTTATACCTGATCTCTGTAATATTTTTATTTTTCACTATTTCATTTATTATCAGAACCAATATTAATTTGTAAAACTTTGTAAAAGATGTAAGTCTTTTAACTCTATGTGAAAGATGTATGATTGATGTAGTGTATATTTTCTTTATTACTTATTTATTTATAACATTCTTCTTTTCTTGGTTAACAACTGCCACATGCATCATGCACAGTCTCACCTTACCTAGTTTGAACTTATCAAGATTGGATATGATGAGAATGTGACTCTAGGCATACTTAAATAAACTATACGCTCAGTTTGCTGCGTTTCTAAACTTGTGCACCTCAAGAACATAGGATCGAGACCAGAGTTACTGCCGTTAACTTCTATTCCACATAACAATTTAAATGACCACAGTACAGAAACCTAAACTTGGTATGACTAACTCTAAACTAACTGACCTATTTTGTTATAATATTTCATGAAGGTCTGCTTTGTCCTACATCTTGGGAATATTTTTTAAATTTTGCAGAAAAAAGTTTTTAATTCTTGACACAAAACAGTTAAAAATCTGATTTTTCTCAAAATCAACTGTAATAATTTTGATCATTTGTAGTCCATAATTAAATGTCACATGTATGGGTTGATATGTCTGGTTCAGGAGCTGAAATAATCAGTCAGTGTAGTAATTTTGAAATAAAATAAATTTACTATTACAGTTACAAAATAATGTATGTAATTTTTAAATGATATTCTTCAAAAAGTGATCTAGAGTCAAGGTCAGCACTGAAGTCCACTTTCCAGTGCAAGTTCATTAATTTTAATTTAACAAAATCACTCATTTACATAAACAACATTAAACAATATTTTGTGTAACTAAGAACTGTTTCCACAACAGCTGAAATTAAAGTCATCTCCACATGTTACAAACATATGAAAAAACACTAAAGTGCAGAAAAATTACAAGGGTATTTGGCAACAAATAATAGATATTCTTGCATATCTACACTTCTGGTAGAAATATTTTAAAAGGAACACGGGAATTTTGCACAACCAACCGCATCATGTACATTGTGTACTGTTCAGAAATAATGTATTGCCTGCTATCTAGTGGAATTATACCACGAAGTAATTTTATTATTTTAGTACTAAACAGAGAAATTGTTGCTTTAATGTAGTAAATGAGTCTAGTTAAGTGCTGCTACCTTTAATAAAAAAAAGTATAACTAATTGAAATATGTCTTAAATATGAATCATAATTTTTAAGATATTATGATATTCAATAAATAATAATTATTAATATTTTGAATATTTAGGATATGAATTAAAGTAATATTTTTCAGTCTATTTAATTTTTTTCTGCAAAATCAAATACTCAAGATTCAACGCTTTGTACTTTAGAGCTATTAAAAAATGGTTTAGCTTAGCTTTAATAAGTCCTACACAATTTGCTTATTCCTTTATAAAATAAAACTAGAATGAGACAAGTAAGTGGTGCAAGGGCATTATATAAATTTTAATACTTTTACATCCAAGTAAATAAAAAGAAAATAAACTTTTTGAAATTTAGGTTAAACCTATAACATTTTAAATTAATTTTATAATTTTTTTCAAAAATGATGTTCTTTCACTCGATTACCAACTTTCAAAAGGCTGAAATTTTTATTAAATTTGAATTATTATAAATTTTATTGTAGCTGTCATAGAAAGTAAAAAAAATCTTTTGAAACCCATTTTTGTCCACCTTCTTTACTTTGAAATGAAAACTTTGGTTTTACTCTTAGTCTAAGCACAGGGGTTTTCAAAGGGGTCTAAGTGGATCTCTCGGGGGTCTATTGAATTTGGGAGGTTGACTGGGGGGGTAGTCAATGAAATAAATTTCATTTTTCTTTACAATGTGCAGATTGTTTAATAACTAAAAAATTGCTGTTTGTCGGCAGTATTCACAAGAATATTTCAAATTTGGTTTTATTGCGTTTCCAGGGAATGATTCCCTCTCAGTGTGTTTAATCTGTGAGAAAACATTCTCTAACGATTACATGAAACCATCCTAAATGAGAGTTTATATGAGAGATGATATGATAAGAATGCATCCTACTAAGCAAAGTAACAATTTGGATTATTTTAAAAATTTGAGAATCGTTCCAAAACTGGAATTAAATCATTTCTTAAGCTGTCTATGTCTACAAATTATGCAGGGGGATTAATCAAGTGGATATCCTACATTTTGGAGTTGCAAAAACATTTGCACAAAATACGTTAGATTAACCCTTAAGTACTATGGATACTTAGAGTAACGTAAATACTATGGAGGGGTTTGTGAAACCACATTAAAAATTTAAAAGTTTGTTAAAAAAATGTATTTTTAAAATGTCCTCTTAGTGTGTGGTTTGATTTTTGCATATTAGTTTTATTAATTAGTTTTCAGTTTTTTACATATTTCACCTTAAGTTAATCTCAAGACATTAAAAAAAGTGCAGAGATTTGGTTTTCAATTTTTTCAGGCTAGTTAATAAATTGTTTGCAAGTTTTTACTTACACAAACTTTTGTAAGTGTTTCAAAAACTATAAAAAATATCTATAAATATTGTACAATAATTACCAACCTTATTTTGAAAGCATAAAATTTCACAAAAAAAAGAGTTCAATGAATAGGATTTAGAAAATGACACAAGTACTATGGAAGGGGTCTGTCAGACCGCAAAAATATATTTAGTCACAAACCTTCAATTACAAGACAAACTTTAAAAGAAATTGTTGAAAAATGTTATAACAACATATATCTTCCATCTTCATATAAAAATGGGCCTCATTTAAATATAAATAATTGAAATTTTAGTTAAATAAAAATAAAGTTTGCAACACTAGGCCTTCTTAAAATTTGTAATAAAAACTACTACATACAAAGCTAATATACACAAAAACTATCTAAAGAAAGAAATAACGCCAACACTATGGTCCATTACAGAAACTGTTTAAAGAAAGAAAACAAATGTCACTGAGACCGCTCCATTTGGTTGAGGAAGGATTTAACTATATAAATAATTTATTGATTCAAGATATCAGAACATATTTCCCCGAATATAAGTAAGATAATTGAAGGACAACAACTGTAACTACCTCATTAAAATTTTATGTATTTTTGAGATTTAATTTAAATTTCTGATTCTATAAACATAATTATATCTTTAACGTGTATACTAACAATACAAAGTACTTTAAAAAACTGTATTACTGAATTGCTGCCCTAAGGAAAGCTTCATTTGCGGTGATATTTGTGTAATACATTGTAAACATATGGGGGGGGTCTACGGAATAAAAAAAAAAAAATTATTTAGGGGTGGTCGAAGCAGAAAAAAAGTTGAGAATCCCTGGTCTAGTGTATGCCAAATTTTGGATTATATTATTTTCAATACATTGTTAGTTGTTACAGTTTACATAACATCAGGACTGAGTGACAAAAGTGTACAGCCCTCGGAGTTTAGGTGACCAAAGTTCAGAGAAGCCCTAATTATAATCTTAGATAAATCACCCCTTCATACTGACTTAAGCACACATATTTATACAAGCACCCTGCAACTTTTATAACCAGTTGTTTAGGATTAAAATATAAAACACCAACTATATTTATTGTTTTCTTCTTCTTCTACGTTTCACCCACTTTGGGGGACGATTGATCAATCAATGTTCAGTGTGTCGTGCTTTCCTGTCCGCCCAGTATTTCTTCATCCTTTCAGATCTTGCCGTCCTCTCTGCCTCAGAAATCCTATATGGTATTTTGGTCTTGACCCTGTCCTGGAACCTCTTCATTTTACCTTCGATTATACTCTTTGCGGATCTATCTGCAAGCATCTCTTCTGTAATTTGAAACTCTCGTAGGTCCCTCTCTATCTCCTTAAACCAGTTCAATTTATTGTTTTATAACAAAAATATTTCATTTTTAAATGAACATCTTACAAAAACAACTAAGTAATAACACTAAAAGCTGCAACAGATCTGCAAAGGTCTTACTATAATCTGTATAATTAAACTTCATCAAGAAATTTAATGACAAAGGATAATATGGAAAAATATTGTTTGCCTCTTTGCAGTTATGTATGTTTTTACCATTTTCGTTTGGGTGAATGGTATTTAAGTGTAATCTTCTCAGATAAGAAGGCCACATATAGTGGCAGATAAGGTCATTCCATCAACTCAGCTTGGACGGGCCATGCGTAGTTAAACTGTTTTACCCATAGTGGTCCTATGTTTTATTATTATTTACTTTTTCTTATAAATTCTAGATAGAGCCAATATACTTGGGAAGCACTGTAATCTATCGAGGAATAACTGACATAATTGAAAAAGTCATCGACTCAGCCACTGAATACAAAAGTACTAGATTTTTTTATCTTAACCTCCATACTAGAATGATAACCCTTGAGATATTTGACCGCCTGAGTGTGTAACGCAGTTCACCTGCTTACAGAGTCTAAGATGCTTTAAATCTCTTTAAGCGCACCTTCGACCCAGATACACTCTTTGGAGTGGGTTCTATTATATTAGAGCTGCAGTTTTTGGTTTAAATTTTCTTTATTTATTTAATTTAATATAAACATAAATCTTTGTATTGTTTTTTCTTCTATTTCGTCACTGAACACTTTTCGTTATAACACTTTCTTCTATTTCGTTCGCTGAACACTGTTACCGCTGAACCCGGAAACTGCTGACTGTCTGGCGTTCTGCGCTGAACTTCTCGAGCGGAAGAGTAGCTCACACCACACGTCGTTGCATAACTCTTGACCCTGAACTCGCATAGACCTGGTCGGCTCAACTTGCTGTTCTTCGGAACCGGAAGTCGACAGTCTGATGTGGCGTTACGGCATGGAGATAGGAGAGGAACTGAATAGGTTATCGGTTCAACACGCCGGTATAACTCCAAGGAAGGAATGACTATCGACTCAGCACGCCGGTATAGTCCACGGATGTGCAGTCGGCTCAACACGCCGGTACCGCACTAGGATGGGTCGGTAGGTGGGTAGAGTTCGGGCTGGAGGAGGTTATCGGTTCAGCACGCCGGTATAACCCCAAGGAAGGAATGACTATCGGCTCAACACGCCGGTATAGTCCACGGATGTGCAGTCGGCTCAACACGCCGGTACCGCACTAGGATAGGTCGGTAGGTGGGTAGAGTTCGGGTCGGAGGAGGCTATCGGCTCAGCACGCCGGTATAACCCCAAGGAAGGAATGACTATCGGCTCAGCACGCCGGTATAGTCCACGGATGTGCAGTCGGCTCAACACGCCGGTACCGCACTAGGATGGGTCGGCAGGTGGGTAGAGTTCGGGTCGGAGGAGGCTATCGGCTCAGCACGCCGGTATAACCCCAAGGAAGGAATGACTATCGGCTCAGCACGCCGGTATAGTCCACGGATGTGCAGTCGGCTCAACACGCCGGTACCGCACTAGGATGGGTCGGCAGGTGGGTAGAGTTCGGGTCGGAGGAGGCTATCGGCTCAGCACGCCGGTATAACCCCAAGGAAGGAATGACTATCGGCTCAGCACGCCGGTATAGTCCACGGATGTGCAGTCGGCTCAACACGCCGGTACCGCACTAGGATAGGTCGGTAGGTGGGTAGAGTTCGGGTCGGAGGAGGCTATCGGCTCAGCACGCCGGTATAACCCCAAGGAAGGAATGACTATCGGCTCAGCACGCCGGTATAGTCCACGGATGTGCAGTCGGCTCAACACGCCGGTACCGCACTAGGATGGGTCGGCAGGTGGGTAGAGTTCGGGTCGGAGGAGGCTATCGGCTCAGCACGCCGGTATAACCCCAAGGAAGGAATGACTATCGGCTCAGCACGCCGGTATAGTCCACGGATGTGCAGTCGGCTCAACACGCCGGTACCGCACTAGGATGGGTCGGCAGGTGGGTAGAGTTCGGGTCGGAGGAGGCTATCGGCTCAGCACGCCGGTATAACCCCAAGGAAGGAATGACTATCGGCTCAGCACGCCGGTATAGTCCACGGATGTGCAGTCGGCTCAACACGCCGGTACCGCACTAGGATGGGTCGGCAGGTGGGTAGAGTTCGGGTCGGAGGAGGCTATCGGCTCAGCACGCCGGTATAACCCCAAGGAAGGAATGACTATCGGCTCAGCACGCCGGTATAGTCCACGGATGTGCAGTCGGCTCAACACGCCGGTACCGCACTAGGATAGGTCGGTAGGTGGGTAGAGTTCGGGTCGGAGGAGGCTATCGGCTCAGCACGCCGGTATAGTCCACGGATGTGCAGTCGGCTCAACACGCCGGTACCGCACTAGGATGGGTCGGCAGGTGGGTAGAGTTCGGGTCGGAGGAGGCTATCGGCTCAGCACGCCGGTATAACCCCAAGGAAGGAATGACTATCGGCTCAGCACGCCGGTATAGTCCACGGATGTGCAGTCGGCTCAACACGCCGGTACCGCACTAGGATAGGTCGGTAGGTGGGTAGAGTTCGGGTCGGAGGAGGCTATCGGCTCAGCACGCCGGTATAACCCCAAGGAAGGAATGACTATCGGCTCAGCACGCCGGTATAGTCCACGGATGTGCAGTCGGCTCAACACGCCGGTACCGCACTAGGATAGGTCGGTAGGTGGGTAGAGTTCGGGTCGGAGGAGGCTATCGGCTCAGCACGCCGGTATAACCCCAAGGAAGGAATGACTATCGGCTCAGCACGCCGGTATAGTCCACGGATGTGCAGTCGGCTCAACACGCCGGTACCGCACTAGGATGGGTAGGTAGGGAGGGTTTGGGCTGGAGGAGCCCAACTGCCTTCTGGAGCGCTGTGCAGCTGCTTATATACCCCGGTTCTGCTGGTGGGGTATTGCGGCTGAAAGTGGGGTAAGATGTTATCTTGTTTATTTAGGACATATCTGTACATTAGAGATTATCAAGTTTGTCCACTTAGCTTATCTCAACTTAATTAAATTAGGATTTAAATCACTTCATTACATCCCCTCCTTTCTTCGGGGAATAAAGAAAACCATGAAAAAGAAAAGAGTCTTTCTAACTAAAAAATATCCTTTTTTATAAAAAGTAAATTCTTGTACTAAGCACTTTTTACAAAACATTACGGTTATTATTCTGCTGCCTGCCAGAATCGGGTCACTTTCCCGTCTTGTCGTAGTCTATATTTTCGTCTTGGTTTCTTCCGAACTACTGCTATATCCTGAACCTGGTTTGTGTATGTTGTCTCTTCATTATTGTCTCGTAAGTCTTTGTCTGTCTGGATTTCCAAAATCTCCTCTTTCCGGTGCTGTTGCCTGTCTTGCTGTTGATCGCATCTGGAAGGTGATTCTAGTAGTAGACTTTCTTGTGATAGTGTCAATTCTTCTGGTGTTGATACTGTAGAAAGTAATGCTATGGAGTGCGCTGGAGAAGGTGGTTGATCCAACTGGACTGTTGGCTTCCATATTTCTCCAGAAGCTGAAATTTTTGTTGTCACCAGTAATGAAGAGGTCTGATCTCGGCCTCTTTGTTTCTTTGTAGGTGTTTTTACTTCTGGCTTTCCTGGCCTAAGTGGGTCATGATTGATTATTTTCCTGCTGGACGCTGTTGGTCAAACTTAAACTTTTGACATGTTTTACAACGGCGAACGAATCTTGCTGTATCTCTAAACATTCCTGGCCAATAATAATATCTGGCGATTCGGTCATAAGTTTTTATTATCCCCATATGACCGGCTGTCAGGATGCTGTGATTTTCTATCATAACATCATATCTTTGTACTTTTGGTACGCACATTTTCCAAGCGGAAGTTGTGTTTTCATTGTTATGTCCCACGTTATTCCACACGTGTTTCATTAGTTTATCCTCCTCAATTCTGAAATTTTCGTATTTGCTCGGATCTGTCTTTACTTTTGTCCACATTTTGTCGTACCAGCCCCCTTCTTCCATTTGTTTAATCCCGGCTATTGTTTCCGAGTCTTGACTCACTGGATTTCTTGAATAATATCTTTGTTTTATTGGTACTGCTGCGGGTTTTAGCTTTAATTTATGTTCTACTATACTCGTAGTGTTCCTAAAACCGGAAAACTTTGGTATTTCTTCCTCGAGAAATCGCTGTATTTTGCATTCTTCTGATGCTGTTAGTGGTTTTATAGTTGGAAGGGCACTCTTCGTCACTGGTTGTCTGCTACTGCATTTATTTTCACTGTTAGTCTTCTTTAAGTTGGTCCATGTAACCGTTTTTGTATTAAAATGGATTGTAATTCCCCATTTTGCCATCATATCAATTCCAAGAACTATTTCTGAGCTAAGTCCAGGTAATACCAATGCGGTTATTGTTTGCTGATTTCCATCAATTATACACGGTAATTCATATTCTTTAGTTATAGGCACTATTGATCCATCTGCTAATTGAACTATTTGCTGCACCGTTTTCGCTTTCATTAGGTCTTGTTGCAGTTTGTTGCTGGCTTGTTGGCTAATGTAGGTCTTACAAGCTCCGGAATCCAATAATGCCTTGAATGTGTGATTTTGTATCTTGATGTGAAGAAACATTCTATTCTCTTCATCAATATAATTTTCTGTCTTCTGAAACTTTAATTTTGGGGGCCTTTCCTGAGTCGGACTTCGATCGTCCCATTTTCTCGACGTCCTTCGGTAGTTTTCTGCTTGTAAACATTTACATGTCATGGTCTTTCCGTCCATCCTGCAGAATCTGCATCTGTCTTTCTTCGGTTGTAAGCAATTACTTGCAAAATGACCGAACTTATTCCAATTCCAACACTGAATTCGTTCATTCTCTGTGTGATACTTCTTATATGTCTGCCTGTTGGCAATTTTCGAGTCGCGATCATGATACTGTTTCTGCTGGTTTGTAATAGTTGATAAAACCTTAACTGGAAGTTTCCTTTGGTTTGCTGGCTGGTATGATACCTCAGGAAAATAAGACTGAGCAGCGTTTTTAGGAGGTTTGTAGGAATCCATAGTTTGCTTGATGTCTTCATACTCACTTGCTGCCTGTCTCAATTCTGCCAAACTGCTTATGTTGCTACGGAGTCCATATAACTTATATTCTGGCAACATGTTCCGATAAATTCGTTGGTACTCTTGTTGTTGACTGTAACCTCCATGTCGCCGTATTAAAGTCTGTATAGCAACTACGTAGTCTTTAAACAATTCCTTCTCACCCTGTGTTCGGTTTTGGATTTCAAGGTCCAAATTTTCTCTATACTGATACGGTAAGTACTGAAATTCAAAATCTCTCATAAACTGTTTCCATGAAGTCCACCAGTTTTTTGTATTTCGGTACCATAAAAGAGCCTTCCCCTTCAATAATTCTGGTAATGATTGCAGAAGTTGCTCTTCATTCACATTGTATGCGGTCTTCAACTCCGATAATCTTTCCAAAAACAGGATCACGTCTTCTCCTCCATCATAATGTAGGTTCCATTTTCTGACCAAAGAACAAATAGACCCGTTGTCGGCTATTCCTGATGCGGGATAAGATACTTGTTTTGTCACTAACTGTTCTTCTGCGGTTTCTGTCTGATTCATCATGTCTTCGTTGAAGCCACCTCTTAGGAAGCAAACCAGTCTTCTTCGGTAATCCTTCACACTACCTTCGGTATTCAACTTAAATTTTCTGAGTTCTTCTGTTAATTCTGCCTTGTTTAGTTTATAAACCCATCCAACACGTATGTCTGTACTTGTAGGGTCTTCCTCAGTTCCATCTTCATTTATAGGCGGAGGTAGTCCTGACTCCACGTCGTCCAACTTTTTCGAACTAGCCATCCTGTAGAACTGTGTGAAAAGTCTTCACTCTCAATCTATAGGGGTTTTTTTTCTGCTTTTCTTATCTTCTGTTTTGTATACGGTTTTCTACTGATTTTCAGATAACTGTTCTCTGATAACAGTCCCTGTTCGGGCGCCAATTTCTACTGTAACGCAGTTCACCTGCTTACAGAGTCTAAGATGCTTTAAATCTCTTTAAGCGCACCTTCGACCCAGATACACTCTTTGGAGTGGGTTCTATTATATTAGAGCTGCAGTTTGTGTTTTAAATTTTCTTTATTTATTTAATTTAATATAAACATAAATCTTTGTATTGTTTTTTCTTCTATTTCGTCACTGAACACTTTTCGTTATAACACTTTCTTCTATTTCGTTCGCTGAACACTGTTACCGCTGAACCCGGAAACTGCTGACTGTCTGGCGTTCTGCGCTGAACTTCTCGAGCGGAAGAGTAGCTCACACCACACGTCGTTGCATAACTCTTGACCCTGAACTCGCATAGACCTGGTCGGCTCAACTTGCTGTTCTTCGGAACCGGAAGTCGACAGTCTGATGTGGCGTTACGGCATGGAGATAGGAGAGGAACTGAATAGGTTATCGGTTCAACACGCCGGTATAACTCCAAGGAAGGAATGACTATCGACTCAGCACGCCGGTATAGTCCACGGATGTGCAGTCGGCTCAACACGCCGGTACCGCACTAGGATGGGTCGGTAGGTGGGTAGAGTTCGGGCTGGAGGAGGTTATCGGTTCAGCACGCCGGTATAACCCCAAGGAAGGAATGACTATCGGCTCAACACGCCGGTATAGTCCACGGATGTGCAGTCGGCTCAACACGCCGGTACCGCACTAGGATAGGTCGGTAGGTGGGTAGAGTTCGGGTCGGAGGAGGCTATCGGCTCAGCACGCCGGTATAACCCCAAGGAAGGAATGACTATCGGCTCAGCACGCCGGTATAGTCCACGGATGTGCAGTCGGCTCAACACGCCGGTACCGCACTAGGATGGGTCGGCAGGTGGGTAGAGTTCGGGTCGGAGGAGGCTATCGGCTCAGCACGCCGGTATAACCCCAAGGAAGGAATGACTATCGGCTCAGCACGCCGGTATAGTCCACGGATGTGCAGTCGGCTCAACACGCCGGTACCGCACTAGGATGGGTCGGCAGGTGGGTAGAGTTCGGGTCGGAGGAGGCTATCGGCTCAGCACGCCGGTATAACCCCAAGGAAGGAATGACTATCGGCTCAGCACGCCGGTATAGTCCACGGATGTGCAGTCGGCTCAACACGCCGGTACCGCACTAGGATGGGTCGGTAGGTGGGTAGAGTTCGGGTCGGAGGAGGCTATCGGCTCAGCACGCCGGTATAACCCCAAGGAAGGAATGACTATCGGCTCAGCACGCCGGTATAGTCCACGGATGTGCAGTCGGCTCAACACGCCGGTACCGCACTAGGATGGGTCGGCAGGTGGGTAGAGTTCGGGTCGGAGGAGGCTATCGGCTCAGCACGCCGGTATAACCCCAAGGAAGGAATGACTATCGGCTCAGCACGCCGGTATAGTCCACGGATGTGCAGTCGGCTCAACACGCCGGTACCGCACTAGGATAGGTCGGTAGGTGGGTAGAGTTCGGGTCGGAGGAGGCTATCGGCTCAGCACGCCGGTATAACCCCAAGGAAGGAATGACTATCGGCTCAGCACGCCGGTATAGTCCACGGATGTGCAGTCGGCTCAACACGCCGGTACCGCACTAGGATGGGTCGGCAGGTGGGTAGAGTTCGGGTCGGAGGAGGCTATCGGCTCAGCACGCCGGTATAACCCCAAGGAAGGAATGACTATCGGCTCAGCACGCCGGTATAGTCCACGGATGTGCAGTCGGCTCAACACGCCGGTACCGCACTAGGATGGGTCGGCAGGTGGGTAGAGTTCGGGTCGGAGGAGGCTATCGGCTCAGCACGCCGGTATAACCCCAAGGAAGGAATGACTATCGGCTCAGCACGCCGGTATAGTCCACGGATGTGCAGTCGGCTCAACACGCCGGTACCGCACTAGGATGGGTCGGCAGGTGGGTAGAGTTCGGGTCGGAGGAGGCTATCGGCTCAGCACGCCGGTATAACCCCAAGGAAGGAATGACTATCGGCTCAGCACGCCGGTATAGTCCACGGATGTGCAGTCGGCTCAACACGCCGGTACCGCACTAGGATAGGTCGGTAGGTGGGTAGAGTTCGGGTCGGAGGAGGCTATCGGCTCAGCACGCCGGTATAGTCCACGGATGTGCAGTCGGCTCAACACGCCGGTACCGCACTAGGATGGGTCGGCAGGTGGGTAGAGTTCGGGTCGGAGGAGGCTATCGGCTCAGCACGCCGGTATAACCCCAAGGAAGGAATGACTATCGGCTCAGCACGCCGGTATAGTCCACGGATGTGCAGTCGGCTCAACACGCCGGTACCGCACTAGGATAGGTCGGTAGGTGGGTAGAGTTCGGGTCGGAGGAGGCTATCGGCTCAGCACGCCGGTATAACCCCAAGGAAGGAATGACTATCGGCTCAGCACGCCGGTATAGTCCACGGATGTGCAGTCGGCTCAACACGCCGGTACCGCACTAGGATAGGTCGGTAGGTGGGTAGAGTTCGGGTCGGAGGAGGCTATCGGCTCAGCACGCCGGTATAACCCCAAGGAAGGAATGACTATCGGCTCAGCACGCCGGTATAGTCCACGGATGTGCAGTCGGCTCAACACGCCGGTACCGCACTAGGATGGGTAGGTAGGGAGGGTTTGGGCTGGAGGAGCCCAACTGCCTTCTGGAGCGCTGTGCAGCTGCTTATATACCCCGGTTCTGCTGGTGGGGTATTGCGGCTGAAAGTGGGGTAAGATGTTATCTTGTTTATTTAGGACATATCTGTACATTAGAGATTATCAAGTTTGTCCACTTAGCTTATCTCAACTTAATTAAATTAGGATTTAAATCACTTCATTACAAGTGTTCAGATGCCTCAGAAGGTACACTTTAGTTACCTGTCTATTTTCCCAAACGTTCCACCCTCTGTCCTTGCAGCTTCAAATGTTCATAGTAGTAGATACTTCAATTACTTGGACTTTAACTTCTGACTTTAAGCACACTTTATATAATAGCTGCTTTTCTAGACCTTTTATATTATATTAGCTGTCTTAATGACACAGCTTTTGAGATTATATGTACAATTGTTATCCCACTACTGTATTTATTTACGTCTAGTCAGTCATTCATGCAATGCACCTAGATTTAGATATTACTATTAAAAATTCTTTCTGTTAAAAATTTAAGTGAATTAGTACATTATTTATAGGTTAGACTACAATGCCATCTTGTAATTTTTGACACATTGATTTTATATGGACAGTAGAGCTACAATGTGCAACACATTTTTATAATTTTACATTAAACTGATTTAAAATGTATTTTTAATACTTTTTATTATTAAAAAATAATTATTATAAGTGAATTAGTCTATGTTTGAAATTTAAATTTAACCCTTTGCTGGGCACACCTGGGTGTATCACACAACCGTGTGCGCCGCGGCAATTTGGCCGCAATGCCTAATTTCATTTTTGTACCCATCTAAACTAATTTTAAGTGGACACATTGCATTATTTTTTATTATACTTTGTTTCTAATTGATTCCTTTTCATTTTCAGTTTCATAATAGTTATATTTATTTTATAATTTAATATTTTAAACATGAACAATAGTTAACGAATACAAACACTTGTCTGAAAAAGGATTTCATTTTATACAAGAAACATGACAAATATTACGGAATTATTAGTGGTCACACTTATCAAAAAATAAATTTATAAACAAAAATTTAAAAATTAATATTTACAAATTTAATCTGAATCAACGTCCATTGCTTCAGCTTCGTGCAAACAGCAGTTATTTGGCTGTGATTCTTAAAACATTCTTACTACATTCTTTGCAGACAATTTTGGTTCTGTTATTTTTGTGTGGTCTGCAAATATGACAAATAGGTCTATGTGTTGGTACTTGAGCTTGTTGATTTTCCAATAACTTACATTTGCCCAAAAAAACTTGAAGATCTTTTGGAAGAGTTAGAATTGTCGCTCTAGTTTTCAAGTGTCTATTCTTCTTCTTTTCGTTTCACCCTCTTTGGGGTACGCTGAATCAATCATTTCTTGCGCGCTGTACTTTTCTTTGTTCCCAGTAGCTCTTAATTTTTTCCGATCTTCTTTTCCTCTCATCTTCCGAAATGACAGGTTTAGGTCTTATTTTGGTTTTATCTTGGAATCTTATTCTTTCGTCCTTAGCAGTTTGGTCAAGCAGTGAATTTTCTGTAATTTTTAATTCTATTAGGTCTTTTTCAATTTCTTTAAACCAGTTCGGTTTTGTTTTACGATTATGGAAAAAATCAAACACCTGTTTCGTCAATCTATTGGAATTCATTCTAAGAAGATGGCCGTAAAAATTTATTCTCCTTTTTCTCATAGTATCTGACAGTTTTTCAATTTTCTTATAGAGAGCTTCATTTCTTATATATACTACCTTATTATCCTGAAATTTTGTTCCTATAATTTTTCTTAAGATTTTCCTTTCTGTTATTTCAAGCTTTTCTATCTGGCCTATGCGATTCATGGTTAATGTTTCTGCTGCGTACAGTGCTTCCGGCTTGATCACTGTTTTATAATGTTTAATTTTGGACCCCCATGAAAGGATTTCTTATTGTATGTTTCTTTTGTCAATTGGAAGGCCAATTCAAGTTTGTTTTTCCTGGATTCCATTGCCTTGCCTTCATCTGCATTCCAAATAATCCATTCACCAAGATATTTGAACTCTTTTACAATTTCTATTTTCTGTTCTTAGATTTTAAGGTATTTATTTGGGTATTTGTTGTTTGTCATGATTTTGGTCTTTTCAAAAGATATGTTTAGACCTATTTTAGCTGCTTGTTTCTTCAATTCAAGAATCTGCTCCCTTGCTTCCTCCATTGTTTCAGCAAACAAGGCCATATCATCTGCAAATGCAATACAGCTAATTCTGAGATTCTTCTTTTTGTAACCCAATCCTATTCCACTTTTTATATTTTTCTTCCATTCCCTGACTACTTTCTCAAGTGCACAATTAAACAATAAAGGGGAGAGCCCATCCCCCTGCCTGACTCCCGTTTTTACTTCAAATGAATTCGACAGTTCACCCATAAATTTAACTTTCGAAACTGTATTTGTTATAGTTGCTTTTATGATATTAGTTGTTTTCTTATCCAAATTTAGTTCTTCTAGTACGGATATAAGAGATTCTCTATCAATGGAATCGCTTTTAAAATCAATAAAAGTAATTACATACGTTTTAGCTCTTACTTTTTGGTATGCCATAATGTTTTTAAGATTGAATATTTGTTCCACGCATGATCTACCTTTTCTAAAACCTCCCTGGTATTCTCCCAATTGTGGGTCCAATTGTGGCTCTGCTCTCATTAAAAGGACTTTTGAAAGAATCTTATATGTTACATTCAGCAATGATATACCTCTATAGTTGTTTGGGTCTGTTTTTAAGCCTTTTTTGTAAAGAGGATGGATGAGAGCTGTTTTCCACTCTACTGGGATATCTTCTTTTCTCCAGATTTCATCGAAAACCCATTGAAGAAATTTAACTGCATTTTCGTTAGCTTTTTTCCACAATTCGGCCACTATTTGGTTTTCTCCAGACACTTTATAAGTGTCTATTCATGAAACTGAGTGCCAATTTTTTCAAAAAGTTGTGTCTTCGCTCACTGTAATCCAGATGGTTGAATTTGTAAATTATATTTGCATTTATTCCGGCAATGTCTACGATAAAAAAGGGCCATTGTCCAATGTCTCGTGCTTCAGGATGTTGAGGAACCGGCACAGATTTGATCGATAGTACAAACACCAAATTTTGTAGTGTTATAATCCAAATTTACAACAAACTTTTTGGAATCTTCGTCAATACAATATAAACACAGTAAAACGTACTAAACTAAAACACTAAACACAAAACTACCTGAAGGGTAAAAGTGACTATGTATGCACAAATATAGTGAGTTTAACCACTACGAAAGCGGTTACACGATTGGGCGCGCCGTGGTACTGGGCCGCAAACGTAACTACCTCGCATTCATTCCTTATTTTTCAGACAGACTGAAGATAAGGTGGTATTCTTTTTATATAGTTCATATCCCTCAAGGTGGTCTTGACAAATACTCAAAGCCCTGAAAACATTTCTCCATTGATACCAACCGTATGATGGGAAAATAAAAGATTACTGCCAATTTGTCGCTAGCGCACCCACTTAGGGGTTAATGTATATTTTTAAAACTAATTTAATTAGTTTATTATATTAGGTTGGTATTTATTTTTTTTACATTTCATTAATAACTTAATAACGTCGAAGTAATGTGAAGCTGGTTACTTAATAATATGTAATTAATATTAGCACTTTTCATAAAATTACATTTTGTAAATCAAAATGTCATTAAAAACGTTTTCACATATATTTACTTAAATAAGCATTGTTACTTTAAGAATAAAAGATACATATTTAAAAAGTATTCATTTGTTTTACCAATAAACATTACTTGATTCAGTAAAGAAAATATTGTAAATTTAATCAAAAAACTATTACAGGCCTACTGACTGAAAAAGTCATAATTTGAAAAAATAAAATCTAAACATGTATGACTTAATTTCAAGTGCTACAAGTGGACAAGGTCTGACACAACTATCCAAGCTGTAGGTCTGATTAGCTACACCTAGTTGTTCTCAGAGTCCAATAGAAGCCATTGAATTTAAAAGAAAACATAACCTAAATCTGATCTAGAGAAGTTTCAGATAAGATAACATTTTATCTATTATAATGACTCAGCTTAAAGGAAAAAGTAATAATTATTTGTAAATTAACTTTCATAAAAACTAGGGCATGTGCACTCAGGGAATGACTTCAACGCTATGTACAGAAATATTTGTTAACATCATTCAAAATGACTTAATTCATTCATTTTAATTGAATTTAAATTTATTTGGAAAATATACCTAATTTTATGTTAATAAAATATTTATACGTTCAAAGAAATTTATAAAAATATTAAATATTACTATAATACAATGGTGTAACAAGGATGGTAGTTACTATCACGATTACAATGGTACAATCACGGTATCTTTTTTTTTATATTTTAGAAATATATATTCAAGTTAATTAAATTTATCTGAAGTTCATTTCAACTTCAGTTGTTATAATTGTAGGAACAACGTACTTGTTGGTTAGTACTTTACTGTATTTGGTGCTTTACAATCAAATTAAGAGTATACATTTACTACATCACAAAATATAGTCATCTATCAAATGTGCACACTTATAAGATAAATTTACGTCACAGCAGTAATTAAAAAAAAAAATTAAAGTATGTAATACTACAACATAAACGAATACAAGAAATGTTCACAACTACATAGCCAGTTTTATTATTATCCAGTTTAACTTCATCTGTGTTTCATTTCTTCATCGCTAGATAGTGCTCTTTATATTCAGTCACATATTCCACGTGTGTTTGGGACCTCTACAGTTTTTAATTCTATGATTGCTGCCACGCCAATGGGAACGTCTCTCTACCTTGTGATTGGTTTTGGACCATTTGCAAAGATGTTTCTTTTAAACAAGATTTTTTTAACATCAATGTATGTTAACATCAAGGTTTGGGCCATTTTCAATGTTGACTTATATCAATGTGTATTAAGATCAAGGTTTGAACCATTTGCTATGTGGACTTATATCAAGGTGTATTAACATAAAGATTTATAGGTTCATTTCTTATTCACACCTACCAATATGTAATAAACGTATAAAACATTAATTTTATACAATTAACCTTGAATACTAAATAATTAAGTTGGACTGGGTAAGTAGTGTGATGGTGTTTAAAATAATGTACGCATTTATTATTTACATGTACCAATGTGTAATATGCAATAAAACGTCACTGTTATACAGTTAATACTTGAATACCAAATAATTAAGTTGGGTTGGGTAAGCAGTATGATGGCATTTAAAAAAACTTAAACACTTATTATTCACACCTACCAATATATAATAAACGTATAAAATGTCACTGTTATGCAATTTACACTTGAGTATTAAATAATTAAGTTGGGCTGGTTTAAAATAATATAAACATTTATTATTAACACTTTATTGTTTGAACGGTCATGCAGTCCTGACATCTATTAGAGAGAGGGAAGTGGAACCGATAGTAGGGTCCTACCTGTATATTAACTCGACGCTCTTTTGTTGCATATTTAGATGTCGATTCGTGTGAGTTCACCCTCCATGTGCTCACCACGGAGGCCTGACATAAAAAGCTTCGCTTTAAAAAACAATACAGTATTCACTTCAAACTATAAACAAAATATGTGTTTATATTAAAAATTAAACTGAATTTCTGTTAACAATTGGACATTGTCTATTATAAAAAAATTATGAAGACAGTAACATTAAAATATATTAGGTATTTAACTATAGAAATTTAATAATATTAGACAATTCTCACACCTGTTACAACCAGCAAGACCTTTTGCATTAGAGCACATACTGAAATTATATATATATATATATATATATATATATATATATATATATATATATATATATTACAGCATACGGTAAATAAATAAGAAATAAATATTTGGTAATAATATTGAAAATAATATTTAGTTACTATTACAACCCAAATAATGAAAGTTTATTACAAGTTGTGTTTATATAAATGAAGTTATAGTTCTTGATTATGAAGTTGGAGACTCAATGATTTCTGGTATATCGTTTGTTGCTTAAGTTGTTATAACTATTAGCCTAGAACACACAGAATTCAGATTAATTAAAATTTGCAGATGTGTTATAACTTCTGAATAGAAAACTAATTCAGTATTTCTTAAAAACTGCAAGTCTTGATCTTTTATTATTACTATATTATATATATACACACACACACACACACACACACACACACACACACACACACACACACGCACGCACGCACGCACACACACACACACACACACACACACACACACACACACACACACACACACACACACACACACACACACACATTTAGGCTATTATCGCCTCCCTAAATGTAAGTGTGAGTGGAAAGTGTGTATAAATCCTCTCAATAGGTGCATGTAGTCATTGCATATGCAGATGATATAGTAGTACCAAATCATGGTGACACTTGGATTGAGTTGGCTGCTAGTATATCAAATAAACTAGATAAAATTTACTCAATTAAACTAGATAAAATTTAGCCAATTTCAGAATAATCTAATACTAAATGTTAACATGTCATACTTCATTACTTTGGGAATGCCTGTCACACTAATGGGATAAGTAAGCAGCTGCAAATACCTAGGTATTACCTTTGACTGCAGTTTGAAAAGGAATGTACATGTCAGCAATATTGTTAAACAATTGAGATACCTGGTATATATATGTTACAGGCTAAAACACATGATGTCTAAAAACCAAATTTTGCAGTTTTATTATGGACTGTTTAATAGTGTTGCTGCCTACGGAATTACTGGATGGGGAATTACTATATAGTGTATCTTTTGACCAGCTAAATAGGCTACAAAAAAAATTAATCAGAATAATTGGAAACCATGATCAAGATCCATGTAAGCCGCTAGACATAAGGCAAATTTTTGCACTGAGCTCGATAGTGTATTTATATAGTGAATTAAAAGCTGAAATTATAAACAAGTCAGTGATTACCAGATTTAGAAGTGTTCAATTACTGAAACATTAACTGACAATAGGACAGAAAAACTATGTGTATTATGCGAAAAAATACTATAATGAATTGCCGAATTACTTGAAAAGTCTAAATGTTAGTTCAAAAGTATTAACTAAAAAATTTAACGAACAAATCAGAAACATCAATATAGTGTAGCTAAAAGTTTTTAATTATAAAATATATTCTGTCATAAATTTATTTTGGTCATGCTCATCACATTATAAGTCACTAATTTTATGATTCTGTTTATATAATTTTAAACTAATGAACTTAAAACTATTGTAATTAAAGGTACAAAATGAGATAAAAATATAATATATGAATATTTAATTATAGAACCAATGTACGAGGTGTTCAGAAAGTAACGAGAATTTTTAAATTTTGCGAGCTTAGAGAGTCCGAATGTCAAACATTTTGTTTTATTATGTTGGTATACATGCCCTTGAAGTATGATAAAACTTTCAGCTGTTTTCATTGTTGACTTTGTCTGTGACAGCCACTAAGGTTAGACGTGTTTTTATGAGCTCAGCGATTTTCGTTTGTTAAAAGAAATGAATCAAAGAATTTGCATGTTAACAAAGGCCTATGGTGAGTCTGCTATGAGTAAAGCAAGATTTTACGAGTGGTATAAGCGTTTCCAAGAAGGCCGTGAAGACGTTGAAGATGACAAACGCCCTGGACGCCCCAGCACATCAACAACCGATGAAAATGTAGAAAAAGTGAAAGAAATGGTTATGAATAATCACCGAATTACAATTAGAGAGGTCGCTGATGATGTTGGCATATCGATTGGATCATGTCATGACATTGTTTCCAGTGTTTTGTGTATGAAACGCTTGGCAGAAAAATTCGTTCCAAAATTGAATTTTAAACAAAAACAGCGGCGAATGGAAGTTGCTCAGGAGTCACTAAATGAAGTCAACGACGATTCAGAATTACTGAAATATATTATAACAGGTGACAAAACATGGGTTTACAGATATGACGTCGAAACTAAGGCTCAATCATCCCAGGCATTCTGGCTCGCCAAGACCGAAAAAGGCTTGACAAGTGCGGTCGAACATGAAGGTTCTTCAATATTAATGAATTTCTGCCACCAGGTGACAAGGTCAATAAGAAGTACTACCTACAAGTTCTACGCAGTTTGCATGAAGCAATCCAAAAAAAACGCCCGGATCTGTGGAAAAACAATTCATGGTTTTTGCACCACGATAATGCACCAGCTTACACTTCATTCCTTTTGTTCGTGAATTTTTGGTCAAAAACAGTAATGTAACAATGCCAGTAATGTAACATTACAGTAATGTAATGTAATGAGCCAGTCTCCACATTTGCCAGACATGGCTCCGTGTAACTTTTCCTATTTCCAAAAATAAAGAGAACCTTAAAGAGCCATCGTTTTACATCCGTAGATGACATTAAAAGCGCATCGCTGAAAGAACTAAAGGCTATCTCAAAGATCGAGTTTGAGAAGTGTTTCGAGGATTGGAAGAAGCGCTGGAACAAGTGCATAATCTCCAATGGGGACTATTTTGAAGGCGATAACATCAATGTAGAAGAATAAATAAATATTTTGTTCAAAAAATTAAAATTCTCGTTACTTTCTGAACACACCTTGTATGTACAGACACGTATGCCCCTATAGGTCCTTTTATTTTTTATAGTGTAACACTTTACACTTACATTTAGGAAGGCGATAATAGCCTCAATATGCTTTTCGCCTAAAAATAATATTAATATTTTATATATATATATATATATATATATATATATTTGTTACGTTAAGGCGAAAAGCACATTGATAGGTGCAGCTAGTCTTATATAATATTTTGTATAAAGGAGTTTTTGGTTTTATATATATATATATATATATATATATATATATATATATATATATATACATTGGATAATGAACCCTTCTTTACTTACACTATTTGTTTGCCAGTAAAGTAGTTAGGTTACAAATATTAGGACTCTCTTTTTTTTTCTTTTGGTGTTTAACGTCCGACTATTGTGCACACTTGGGCTAATGCAAACTTGAGGACTAGTGTGTTTCTTTTTAACTAACTCTTAGCCTCAGAATTTAGGACATATCATTAAAACCAAATTATACGTGTTTTTTTAAATGTCTCTAATGCTTTTAATAAAAATTGGTTCAAATAAATTTTACTTAAGGTGGCAAATATTAATTTTTGTTTGTTAAACTTCTAAAATTCTGAGATTCAGAATATAAATTTACAAATATAAATGAGCAAGAAGTAAAACGTACAAATTGGCACTTGCCTACTAGTCAGATTTCTTTTCTTTTCCGAATTTACATTACAATTTTATACAATGATTTGCACTGTGATTCTTTAAATATATAATTAAATTTTCAAAAACTTTTACGCCAATTTTCAGAAATTTGGTTTATGAAATTTAACCATTGTCAATTTTTGCATTTTTTTTATAAATAGCTGCCAAATTAGAATTTCTATGAACATAGTGACTAATAAAATATAAATCTATAATGGTTATGGATTGTGAAAGTAATGTTTTTCTTTTATGTAGATAAAAAAATAGTTTTATTTTTATTGTTTTCTCATAATAGTTAAAAAAATGTTTTTATTGTTAGTATGAATTCATTTTTTCAACTGTAAAAAAGTGAACAAAGTCATAACTGACTTTGAGATAAGATCAAATCTCAATACTTATCCGTTAGAAAACAAAGATTCTGAAAAACGAGTTTTTGAAAATTTTCATCATTTGAAAATTAATTTATAAATGAGAAGACACTTTCACAACACCAAGTTATATTAATTTCTCAAGTATCAAATTGAAATAATGCAATGCTTACCTAATCACATGATCCATCTTTCCATCCATCTCTCCATCTTTCATTCACTTTAGAACAATCAAAAATAGGTTTACCTAATCGTTGGTTCACTTTATTATGTGCCCAACAAAGCCACTGTGATAAGCTTTGCTGGTTTCTTACTTCTGGTGGGCTAGATGCTAACCTGTGCACATTTCAAATCAAATTTATTATTACACTTAAGGACAGGCTGTATTCATGTCAAATATAAATACTGTTAAACTTTAAACACTTTTCTCTTTCAAACTTTGTTGTAGAATTATGATTAACTTTTTTATTGAAAGCTATCAGCAATAAACATTCAAATAGCTTTTGTATTATATATTTCTCTGTCACACTACGTTGCTCTTTTGACCATTATTTATTATCAAATTATTTCTTTATGTGGTTATCACTTTATTCACAATTTTTATTTAAGAAACTGACATAATACTTTGAAGAAACAAAAATTAAGTTAGGTAACTTTAAATTATAAGTCTTTAAACTGGTAAACTTGTGTACATCTGATTAGTTTTACTTTTTGTATTAGAAAAACCTAAACATTTTATAAAAGATAGTAGAAACATCAGTGCTGTCAACAAAATAGACATGATGATTCAACTACATAAATTTTATTCACTTATAATTGTTTAAGTTACAAAATAAATGAAAAGGTATTTTCTGAAAGCAAATATTTAACTTTAAGACACATTCCAAAACAAAGGCTATCTCCAAAACAGTGTAATCTGTATGTTTATCTGTTTCCAGCTAATGATAAAACACCTGATATATTAAGAGGCAGCCACTTCCTGAGGCCTCTCCCTTCTTCAACTTATTAGTACAAAACAGACGTAGAAATAATACGCCATTTGGTTATTATTTCTGGGGTAAAAGAAACATTATGTTCAACAACAGCAAAATGTATACACAACGAAATAATGGCACATTCTTCCACTAGATGTAAGACATCACGCCATATAGGGGAAATTGGGAGCTGGATAACTTTTCTGTAAAAGCCCTGCTACCAGTAAACAAGTTTCATGCCAAGGGGATCAACCAATCAGAATTCATGATTTCTCGGTTGCCCAAACCATATGTGTCTGTTGAAAACCAAATTTACACAGTAATCCTATGCTTGGTGTGGTTCCCAGAATGCAACGTAAAAACTCAAGTCTGTAGCGTCCCTAGACTTACTGCAAAAACGTCATGTGGCTAGTAACACTATATATCGATGTTCATTCTGCATGTCTCGTGTTTTACCAATCTGCCAATGTAGAATAGCAAACATTTTTTGAATAAATACTATCACTACTAATATTTCTCCACGAAAATTTAGTAGATGAAAATCTATTGTTTACTCTCATTGTGTGTTAAAAATTCCACCCTTTCATGGAGCTGTAGATATTGCAAGATTGTATTCCATACTGTTATGTAAAGTAACTTGTTTCCTACACAAACATCAAAGTAAATAAGTAAATGCAGTCATGTTGGTTCTAAGGGCCTACCCGTACTAACCACCTGATTCAATTTGCAACTTGCACTACTAGTGACCACAAGTGTCCACGTACAGTTGAAATTCAGTTTTCAACTTGCACCACTAGCGACCACAAGTGTCCACATACAGTTGAAATTCAGTTTTCAACTAGCACCACTAGAGACCACAAATGTCCACATGCAGTTAAGGTCCACGCTTTTAAACTTGCACAGCCTCGTGTGCACATGCAGTTAAAGTTCACGTTTTTCCATCTAACATCACCAGTGACCACAGCGACTATATACTTAATTTAGTTTAAAATTTGTTTGGCAGTCTCAAGCTTTTATTGCACTAGCTGTAAATGAAGGTAATAAATAAACAAACAACAGTAACTGTAAAATTATAAGATAGCCTACTTACAACTCCCTAAAGTGTGATGCACAGGACTCACAAGGGTAAATCCTGGAAAATATACTAAAGAACTGAGAAATATCTTTCTTTTGTGCCTCCGTCGGTGCATCTGAATAGTAGGCAACCACTGTGTGTAGAAAACTCCATGTTGCCGAACCTGTTCAAAATAAAACTATAATTAAATTTTAATTTCAGTATTCAAGAAAATATTAATGAATAGCAAGTCCTTAAAAATCTGGTCAATCATTATTTATGAATGAAGCAAGTTAGTGACTATGAATTAACATTAGCATTACAAATTAGTAGGCTTGTTGTTTTTCAAAAATTGTTTAAAAAATGGATAGCATATTTAAAACTTATAACAAGACATTCACATTCAAAATGTTCTCAATTTTTTTTTATTAAATGTTCAGGTAAAAATTTTGCTTACTGATAAAAAAATGAACACCTACCCAATCCATCTTTATCTAACGGACAGTCTGCTCGCTGCTGCGATGATGCTCCTGCTCCTGTTGTTATATCAGTTGATATGCTTTGCTGCACATATTAAAAGTATACAACATTATACACTAATTATTTAATACAATTATAGAATATAAACAGTTTTTAAAACAGATGAAAACTTATTTATTAGACTAAATGTTAAAGCCAATTACACTCGACTACTGCCTCTCAAAGATTTAAACAAATTTAATGAGTAGGCTTAGCCTACTATGTACATATGTGTGGTAGTACAATATTGTGGAATACAATGTAAAAATACTTTCTGAATTACTCTGTAGATGCCAACAGTAAAAGGAAAGACATGCTTATAATAAAAAGATTTGAACTACTATAGGTTATTTAATATAAAAAAAGTATTTCTTAGGTCAATATATATGCCCCTAGTATTGTCTTTTGCAAAAAGGGATACTTGGTCATAAGTGCTTTTTACTGTGTGAATTTTTTATTTAGAATCAATAAACCAAACAGTTCACACATATATTAATAGCAGTACAGTGCTAAAAAACAAAGCTTACATAGGCTTAGTGTATACTATAGAATCTTTATTAACTAAACTTAGACCTAAACTAGTCTTATGTCTTAGAAAAAAATTAATTATTTTTAATTTCGGTGTGCGTTTCTGTCTATAGTGAAGGTAGTTTCACTGTTTATTTATTTTTTAAAAATTTTGTATAACAAACATTTCAGGGAAATCTGACTATGCTTAGGCCTAATCGGTTTTTTATAAATTAGGCAGATTTACCGGTTTTCAATAGTTCCTGAACTTAACTTTGTAGGGATAAAAGATAGATAGAAGTCAAAACTTTGGTCATATGTCAAGGTACAAAACTGAAATCTGTGTAACAAAAATGAAATAAAAACAACTTAGTTTGAACATTACAAATGGTAAAACTACATTTTTAGAGACACTGGCCAATTTTGGTGATTTTTGTACTGAAACGCTTAAAATTATGCCCAATATTAAAATCCAAAATATAAAAGTACAGAAACAACAGAAAGTTACAAATAAAAGTAGCAAACATAACCTCAAAATGACTACTGTGCGAAAGATAGAAACGTGTTTTTAATAGCGAAAACAATAAATTTAATGTATTCTATTAATAAATAAATATGTTATTAATAATAAATGGAATATAATTTTTAAAAAAACTCCATTGTTGTGTCTTTAACCTAACTTGACTCGGCTGTTTCATGTTTAATAAAATACATGTTATTAACAATGAAAAGGATACATTTTTTAAAAGAATTTTATAATAAGTTTAATAACTTGTAAGTTATATACATTATATAAGTTATAACTTAACAAGTTAAGACTCGACTCAGCTGTTTGGCGTTCAACTAAGTTGTTGCATATATAAATAAGTAGTATTTACAAACAAAAGTAGTATTGTACAAAGGTTATACAAAACAGTACTAACCTTTGTAAGTAGTGTCAATTAGGTGGATATAAAGGTGCTGTGGCTTTATAAAAATAGTGAACCCTTTGCTTATAATTGCCATATTTGTACTTGAATTGAAATTTCCCACAAAGTATTTTTTTTAATGCTAAATTTTGGGATCATGTTCAGAACTTTATGTCAGCATCTTTCGATCGAATTTGTGTATTTACTAGTCATAAAATTAATTGAAGTAACTGGGTGGTTAACCGTAAGATGGATGAGATGAAGCCATTGTCAGAAAACAAAACGAATTCTAGAAAGAATATGATTCTTTAAAGATGCCATGATTTATAAGAAATTCAAAAATACTACCGTAATTCCAACTTAAACTGACAAAAAGAGGCAAATTGCAAAATTTACAATTACCAGTATCCATTTTTCTAAACAATGTTTTCAGATCAATAACTATCATGATAATAAATGATTTATTATAAAATGCATATTAATCTAGTGAAGCAATTTTATCATACAAAGTGAATATCCAATCCATGTAAATCTAAGCAAATCCATGTCAAGTAAACATGCAAGTACATTCATGAAAGTAAACATCAATGGTGTCAGAATATAGGTAAGAAATACAGGTTAGTAATAAATAGCTAAAAATCAAATTTACTGTTCATTTATTGTTATAAATGTCATCTTTCGCACCATATGTCTTAAGCAAATGATATTTCTGTCATAATACAAGAAAAGAAATCGTTAAAATAATGATTTTTACAAAAGTCCTTAAAATTCAGAAATATGTTACAAAAATTTTAGAAATGAAAATAAACATTGTACAGATCATAATAATTATTATTTAATAAACCTCATTATTACATAAACTTTCCTATATTCAATTAGAATATATCACGTAGTGTAATCATTAAGTACATATTGATGAAATACTTGTTTATAGGGCCTATAAACTAAAAAATACCAATTATAAATGCAAACGATTTTTTAACAATTTAGTTCTACACTGGTTCTAACTAATGATTACCTGATTAATTTAACAATATACCCCCTCCCCAACTAAGAAATGTTATTTTTATGCTTTTAGAATCTGGACATTAAGAAAATTGTAGTCTAACTTAAAATAATATCTAAAAAACCTACCCTTATTATAGGTCTATTGTTTTTCAAGTTGTATTCTTGCCCCATTTTATGTTTATCTTGAGAATTATTCATATGTCTGGAAATCAAATGGTTCTCACTAGGAACAAGTGAATCCCTGCCCGATCGTTTCATAATGAGTTTTAAAAGTGAGGCAATTTTAATGTGTGAAATTTTGTCTTCCCATTAACTTGTTACAATAGTTATTTATGGTTATAAACAAACATTTCTTATATTACACACTTTGCATTATGTAGACCTAATATTTGAAAAATAAAATATATGTGCAAATTATAAACAGTGAAATTTTTACATGAATGACAAATCTCTACATGAACATGTTTAAATGAAATGTTTGCTTAGCTGGTATGATACAAAATTAATTAGGTCTCATGTAAAATGGAAATACATGTGGGAAAAAAGTGCTTCTTAAAAAACAGGTGTTATACCAATATATATTTTTTTATTGTTGCACATTTCAGCTGTATTTCAACAATGTTTCCATAATAATTTACATAAGAATATTTAATTAATACAGTATTAGAAATATTTCATCTGAATATCTAACCTTAAAATTACCTTGTCAGTGTCAGATTTCTTTCCCGTACTGTGCAATTTAGCCCAACTACTAAAATCAGTACAAGCCCTACAATTTTCTGCATGACGTCCACGATAATCAGTATCTGTACCAACCGGCATTTTAAATTACTATACTAAAGAAGTTAATATTAATTTCATTTTTTAAAATTACATAGCAATTGTAAATACAAAACATTTCATCATCCAAAATCCAAATTAATTACCACCATGCAGTGTTGCCAGCTATTCAAAGAAGAACATAGAGAACTGTCGTACAAACCGTCTTAAATTATCGTATGTAGGTGGGCCGTTATCGTACATCTTGAGCCATTTTATTTTCATATGTAGAGTTTCTTATTAGCCTATTACAGATTTTAATGTGGTTTCGGTTTATTTTTTTATTCCAATAATTAAATAAAAATAATTTTTCTTTTTGTTTGTCAATAGTAGTGACTTACTACAATACATTGATATTTTGTTGGCTAAAATATGCAGCATAGATTAAAACATATATATCTTGCCTATCAGCTGTCATCCAATCAGTTTTACTTTTTTATCACTAATCTGTAAATTTAGGTTAGGTTCACTGGAGTTTACTGTTCACTCGGAGTTGCAGGTGATAGTTAACGTGAGGTTACAGTGTTTCCAGTACAGCTCATCACAGTTTTTAGTAGTACAAAAGCTTTGGTGTCATTTAATCAATCCAAAGTGTTATAGGTTATTAAAAATAGGTAATTGCCTTTTTTAAAATATAATGGGTTTATTAAAATTTTATTTTGTCATTTGATAACAATTTTTTTTTTTTTTTAACATCGGATATGAATGAGGAAGATCCTTGGACAGTTAACAAGGAAAGTGACTATGTAAAACATATTGAACACCAGAATGACTGTAAATTTGAAGATAATTTCATGACTGTAAATACAAATGAAAAGTTACCAGATTCTACTGAATATATAGCCAACTTAGGTGAGTTATTTTTCTTTTGTGTATTGTTTCATGTTTACAACTATAAATTAGACTAAATTTTTGGATAAATTTGCACTTCTGGGTGATTTGTCAATATTTTTGTAATTTTTTTGCCAAAAAAACTTTATTACATGCCCAATAATAAGAGTAATGAAACAATAACAAAAGTAATAGAAGTAATAATATGAAATATAATGTGCCGAAACTACAGGAAGTTTTAAAAAAATAGAAAATAAAAATTACCCACATAACCTAAAAATTTCTACCATGCGAATATAGGTTACATGTTTTTCATCATGAAAATGATTAATTAAATGCATGTTATTAATAATGAAAAAAATATAAATAAAAAAAAAAAACTTAAGAACGTAACTTAATTCAGTTGTTGGTTATAAGTTATAACTAATATTCCGTAAAAGCTTTGAGCATGGCGTTTTCACTATAAGAATTACAAAGAATTTGCAAGAGAATCACTGACTTATTTTAATGTGAAAACATACATAAGCAGTATGTCAGTAAATTACGTTGGAGTAACGTTGCATACTATATGCAAAGTAAACATCAATGTTGTCATATTATGGTTCTGTTTTAAATGGCTTAAAATCATAATATAAAAAATTAAATTTTGTACCTTTTCTTTTCTTATCTTACCTTCTCTGAATAACTTATCTTTTAATTCGATCATAAAGAACGTAATTTTAAAAAATAGCAAAAATCATTAGTAAATCACCCCTACAGAAATAAGTACTAATTTTTGGAATTATAACTTCATTTTTTCATTTCATAACTTCATTTCAAATAGAAACTTTTTTTAAAAAATCATCTTAAGAACCTGATTAACATGGTTTTGGGAGAAATTAGTATTATGTAAAAAACCTAATATGGTTTTGTATGATAATAAAATGTAGCCTTTTGTTTTGTAACATACAAAAGCACACTGGTTGCAATTACAACTCATTAACTCCCAAAGTTGCGTAACAAAACATTTAAAATTGTTGTTTTTTTTAAATACATTTTTAATGAAATTTTTTCTACTAAAATTTGTTCCAAACATATCAAGTATTACGTTTTTTATGAAAAATGCTATTTTAATAAAAAATGTTTACGTTTGCAAAATTCTGAACAATGCTGAAATGTGTGTGTTATTGAACCATACTTTTAGCCAGTCTACTGTCTGATATAAATACAATGGGACTTTCCAAATTATAAATTTAGATTGATCTGACTTTTAATAATCAAGGCATAACATTATATTTGACAAGGTAATAATAATTTCTGTGTACCCGATGCGTTTCATTGTTGTTGCATTTATGCAGCATTGGGATTATTAGTAAGAAAGTACCAGTATATAGCGTCATGCCATATTCCAACTGACGGGTGGGGATATAATTGTTTGAATGCTTGTAAATAATTCTTGTGTGATCTGTCGGGGTGAAGAATCATTATTCGTTTTAGTTACAAAAGATTGGTATTTTTGTTGTTTTGTAAAAGTTTTGTTGTTGTATGTAGTGAATTGTAGTTTTGGAAAATATTGAACTGAAGTAAGTAAAATACTTCAGTTTAAAAGTAAGTAAAATAGGATTTATTACAAATAACTAATCTATTTATATATTATTTAGCTATCTAAACTTATTGTTTTGGTTAGCTTTTATACAACTAAAAAAATAAATTGGTTGTCATGTCTTGGAAAAAAGACCTTTGACAAGTGCAGAGCTCTTGGCTATACTAGAAGAGGATGAAGATTTATTACTGTCTGAGACTGTTGATGTTGTATACATTCTGCCTCGTGTAGACGAACTTACAAATGAAGAAGATCTTCAAGACAACATATGTAAGAACAGAATTGATTTACCAGATATAGCAGGGTTCTACGAAATAGATGCAAGTATATCTGATACTTCTGAAGACTTAATCAGTTTTTACCAACATGTTTGAAAAAAGTGAAGTTATGTACAAAAACTATAAAAAGAAAGTCAAAGAATTGTTTTCAAAATGGTGAAAAGAAAACCCAAAGTATGCAACAGAACCACAGAATGAAGAGAAAAATAATTTGGAACAAATTGAAAATAGAATTGGAGATTTTTACCTTCTCTTTTTGAAATTTCTTCATTGTATTTCAAAAAAAAGTTTGAGAAAAATAATTTTGTATACAAAAAATATGCTCGCTATAACAATCGGAACTTATTTGAAATTGATAAAACTAGCCTAAAGCGATTTAGTGGTATATTAATTTTTTTGGGATATCTTAAGTTACAGCTATAAAACTATTGGTCAAAAGATGAGGACAATTGAATAACATTAGTTAGAAACTGTATGGGTAGGAACAGATTTGATTCCATAGAGCAAACAAATATTTAAAAAATCAACTTGATAAAAGTGACAGATTTTCAAAACTAAGACTGCTTTTTGATTTGATAAATGAAGATAACATGCAGTTTGGAGTACTCTCTCATAATCTGTCATTTGATGAGGAAATGGTGCCATATTTTGGACGATGTAGTTGTAAGATATACATAAAAGGAAAACTGATCAAGTTTGGCTTCAAACTATGGTGTCTGTTTAGTTCTAATGATTACTTATATGAATTCATACCTTATGGTGCAAAAACATGCAGTTATGAAAACAAATTCGTGCTAGGAGAAAATGTTGTATGGAAACTACTATAAGTTGTTCAGCAACCATCTCTTTCTTCATCGCATATTTTTTGACAACTTCTTTTTTTACAACTTATTCTGTTTGCTACAAATAACCCACAGAAAAGGGTTTTTACATTACTGGTAAAATTTGGGAAACCCGTACATGTAACACAAGCTGTTACATCTTGTGTTCTATCAAGTAGAACTGTGAAAAATTTCAGGATAGGTCATGGTAGGGCATATGTTATGATTTTTCATTTGACAATGATCAACAAATTTTGTTAGATGGAATGACAATTCTTTGTGACAGTTGCAACCAATAACTGCACCATTGAACCAAAGTAGGTACAGGAAAGGAAAAAAAGAATACTCAATTCCACAGCCAAAATTTGATATAAAGCTGATATAATCAGCACATGGGAGGTGTTGATTTGCACGGCAGTGGAATAGCCAAATACAGAATAAACATAAAAAGAAAAAAGTGGTGGTGGCCTCTTTTTGTAAATTAGATTGACATTGTTGTAAATTCCTGGAAAATATTCAATTTGGCAAACAAATCGAAAATGTCACAGTTAGAATTTAAGTCTTACATAACAGTTACTCTTATGAAAATGGATGAAACAGCTTTCAAAGATTGACATTCAAGGTGAAAATATGAAGACCAAGTGATGAAGTAAACTTTCCTTCAAAACCAAATTATGGACGACCATCTAAAAGTGCTTTACTCATGGAAATTTGTTTTAACAATATTGGTCAGGTGATAGTTGAGGAGGAAAATAAAACAAGATGTGGACAACTTAAAAAACAATACTAGAATGTACATGTGTGCTAAGTGTCAGGTGCATCTTCACCCAAACTGTTTTGAATTATTTCATACTAAATAATAATTTTGTGTTGTGTATACGCAACATTTTGTTACAGAAAAAATAAAAACATTATTTTTTTTAACTTAATAAATTGTAATCTGAATGTATGTTTGGTAATAATATGTTGAAAAAATATCAAAAAAATTTTTTTAACCTTGGGAACTAGTTGTTTTCTAATTAATTTTAAAATTAACTTATTGCCACACTTTGAACATGAACATGATTCTTTATAGATGCTATAATTAATAAGGAAATCGACAAAACGATTGTAATTCCAACCTAAACTGATAAAAAGAGGCAAATTGCAAATTTCACAAATAAATTTTATTCTTTAACAACAAATTGTTTTATCAGAACTGTGAATGTACTGGATGAGATTGTGACAATACACATTAATACTATCTTGATGATTGACCTTGGCATAGTAAATCTAGTCATGCAATGTAAACAAACAGGTCAATATAGTTGTAAAAATTGCATAGAATTATAACTTATAAGAAATTTAATCTTCTGTAAGTGAATATCTCTTACTTCAAAAATAGCCTGTGTTATAAGAAATACTTATCTAAAACTCATTAGGCCCTACTTTAGCCATAAATCTGGCTTTCCAGATTTTTAGAAGGTACAAATGAAAATTTCATCCTGATGTTTAACCTTAAGTTATAGAAAGTAAATCATATTTTTACTAAAAATCTAAGGTAGTATCATCTGTCTAACAGCATGATCATGGAAACTTAACTTCAATTTCCCTTGAAAATACTGGCTTCAGAGATATTGTAGGAAGGGATGGATATAGCTTTGAGGGTGGAGTACCCTCCAGCAAAATGATGAGTCCAGCCCAGAAAATTTTGGAAAATTTGACACTAAAAGTAGTTAAAAGGTTTTTTAACACACTTTTTGGATATTTGAAAAAAATGTCTTTTGTTTGTCCATAATATGTCTTTTGAGTAATAGGAAGAGTAAAGATATGAGTATAGGCCTACTTGTTTTTTTTGGGAAGGTTTATTATTTGTTATTGAAAGCCACCATCAAAAGTACTCGTAATGTTGTTACTGTTATTGTTACTTAAAAGTCATGTTTTAAAGCCTGTACTTTATAATAATAGGCCTACACAATATGATAGTTCAGTGTAGGCTTCCTGGTTTTTTGATTAATAAGCAGGTCTACAATGTTTCACAATTTTGATATAGTATAAACAGATACACAAATGATGCCTCACTGCCATCTTTACTATCACTGCTGTGTTGAATTTGCTTGACATAGGCTTACATACATCATTAATTGACATGATATAATGGTAATATATCATTACCATTATCATGGTAATATATCATGGTAATGTCAGTGATGTCTGTTAAAAATGATTCCTTTACCATATTATAAAATAAGTAAATTACAGTAGAGCATAGGCTCTAGGCCTATATGTAATAGTGTAACCTTTATTATCAGAAAATGACAAAAAATCACCCTTTTCTTATTTAAAATTTAAAAAACTCATTTTAGATAAGCCAGACCTTTGGATAAACACTTTTCAGATAATTGCGTATCTAGTATATATGGCTAATGGCCAAACCTTGTTGAATATAGCAGTTCTCATCTGATCATCGAAGTCAATAAACAGTGGGTGTGGTTAATACTTGGATGGGTCTGGTATATGTGTTAGCTGTTTTTTAGTGGAAAAGCCGCCTCGGTGGCCTAGTGGATAGCGTACTAGGCTTTTACCCCGAGGACCCGGGTTCGATTCCCGGCAAGGGCTTGGCATTTTCATACACTATAAATCATCCCATCGTCTGCATTCGCCCAAGTGTGCACAATAGTCGGACGTTAAACACCAAAAAAAAACAACAAATTTAATTACAATCAGAAATTATAATTATCAGAAATGTTTAATTACAATTAATTTAATATGAGACTTGTGACGCTCAAAAATACTGTTATATATATATATATATATATATATATATATATATATATATATATATATATATATATATAAAACATGTTCCTCGCATCACACAGCGCTTAAACATGATACATTAAAAACAATTCCTGCCTTAAACGAACTTTACATTTCATCTCTGCTTCTTCCTGTCCAAAGTAATTTGAGAGTTAAAATTAAGTTCGGAGATGCACAAAGAAAGTTTTCCAAAATTCCATCCCATAAGTTTAAAATGGGAAATTTTAAATGTTTATTTGCGAGCTTTAAAATTTGGTTTAAACACGCTTAGGATTCTAAGTGATGGCAAAGAAATCGTCTCAAACCAATTCAAACTCAAAGAAAATATTTTAAACATCAATTATACTAGATACTTAGGTCATAAGATTGACAGTGTTGTATTATTTAGTATAGTGTGATTTAAAAAAAGTCTGTTTTAAATCTTTTTCTGAAAGTAGGCTTACTTGTTTTGCTGATAAAACAACAAACAGTTTCTTCTTTTTTTTTTGACCTTAAAAATTGATGTACATAGTGATGTACTGTACCTTTTTTTTATAAATTAAAGAACCAGGACTTCCATAATCCTGTTTTTGCCACATACCTGAATAGCTTACTGTGCACCTTCATTCATAGATTCAACCTTCCCAATCCAACCTTAGATTTTTGGAGAAGTTTCCAAAAATCTTGTCAACTGTGAGATGCTCCTGACGATGTTGACCTATTCCATCATCTGTTACCCTATGTCATAGAGTGTCTAATGATTCAAATAGTTTTCTATCCAAAGCTGAACAGTCAAAAATTGTACTTAGCTTTTTCTTCAGCTGTACCACATTTTCTATACAAAAGATTTGTCATGTGAAAACTGAATTTTTGTAGATGACTGCAGAATATCCAGTGACCCTTCAGAAATCCCATCACTCTTCACAGGTGCGTCCTGTTCAGTGTAATAGCCTATATGTGAAGAAGATGTAATTTAATTGATGCATATCTTCAAATCCAAAATGTTTTGTTGATATGTTTACTGTTTATATAATGTAAGTAGCAATACTGCACTTTATACTATATTGTTTTTTATATTTATTTCAGAAAAAAAATTAGCAAAAATTAAGAGTGGAACAAATTCATCAAAGTCGGAACAGCAGCAGTTGATACATTCTTTAGAAGAAAGTCACAAGTCTTACATGTGTAGACTGATTGCAGGAGACATCAACTGCAAATCAGATCAAGATCTAGCATTAGACGAGCCAACTAGGTTGTCCACAAATTGGTTACGCAGCCACGTAAACCCAGAACAAGCACTGACTGTTGGAGAACTAGTGGAGCTTCTGAAAGATGACTATCTTGCTAAGGAAACAGTGAATGAATAGAATACTCAATAATATCAAAGGTTATTGCACTGCTTTAAATAGCTCCAGTTCATAGGCTATAGGTTTTAATTAACTTTTTAAAGTGAATAATATATAATCACAAGACACAGCTGTCTCAGTGACATAATGGAAGCGATTTTCCAATCAATAAAAACATTAAGTAAATATACCTAAAAATCAAACATTAAAAAAATGGTTCATGTAAAGCTTGAACATATTTGTTTCACTTATTTTAAAGTGATGGCCATTCTTTAAATCTTAAAATGTATATCAGTTACATTATTTTAGAAAAATTGCTTACTTACTGACTCTATCTCTCTAATTTTCTAACTTCCCAATAATCTATGTGCATTAATAATTGGGCTAGAGCCCTAATCACCCAATCATGGCTTTCGTATATTATAACAACAACTAAAAGAAATTATACAATAGCCTCATGGGAATGCCTCATATAAAATGTCAGGTACATAGTGTGCTTGTCATTTTGTTTCACAGTTTGAGGTAGTCAAAATTAAATATTCTAACCTAACCTAATAAGTGGTACCAGAGTGAACAGCAGATAAAAGTGACATTTTAACTTAACAAATTAAGCCTTTTGAGTAGCTGTCATTTTGTATTGAATAAGAGTAACACAAGGCAATTTAAAGTAACCATCTAATATTTGTTGTATTTAACAAATATAAAGATTTTAATTAAAACCTGTGAAGCCGTATCCAAGTGAAAGCAGATAAATGAAGTATTTTAATTTAGAGACAGACACTCAGTCAAAATATATTTTTTTTGT